>JANHFX010029345.1:38457-60451 GCA_027560015.1 Chloroceryle amazona | reverse complement strand
TGTCCCTGCTCTCAGCAGGGGGGTTGGACTGGATGACCTCTGGAGGTCCCTTCCAACCCAGACATTTCTGTTTCTATAAAGTAAGGTTTTCCTTCTGCTGGAGTCTGGCAAGTCTGATTTGCAGTGAACTTCGCAGCTGGGTTGAACCCACTCAGGGCTTAGGTCTTACTATTTAAACAAAAAGACTTCTCGGCAATTTACATGATCACATAACAATATAGTAAACGATGAGTCCTGCTTAACAATATGAATAAATAGAATGCATGAACATGAGAGCTATTATACAGGAAAAAGATTGAAGATGAAAAGCAGAAATAAGATTTGTTCCAATTTTAAGTGCAGTTATACTAAACCAAATGTGAGTAGAATCTGTTTATATTTACTATTTTTTGAAACAGAAGTACTCCAGCAGGAGGCTTTGTTAAACTAATATAAAAACCTTGATGTTGTAGGAAAGCAGATTCTCACAGAGCTGTCTCTGGGATAGCTTCTGATCTTTGAGTGTCACAGTGTCCTTACTCCCTCTGCTAGTTTACGTGGCCTGCTATTACTGCATGCTTCCCCTCCATGGGATTATGAACAGCAGAGCATAACCAGAAGAGCTACTGGTGGCTTGATGTTATTAGTTTAGAACCTTCATTTATACCCAGTAGCTCTGAGCTCTCAATGGTTAATTAATAAGCTTTAATTAAGAGGTTGAAGGATTTAAATACAGGATTGAATTCTGATCTTCTCTCTAGCGCTGATTTTTGGGGTGGTTTTGCATGACTCCCATTAATTGGGAAAGTCAAGCTTTAAGTCTTAGAAATAGTATTAGATTAGCTACTATTTATACAGGTTTTGAGGCACAAATCTTATCTTTTCATTCATTATCAAATACTTTATCGAAAATGGACAAATATAGCTGCAACCTAAACTGACATTACATTTTACTTCTGAGAAATGAAGTTTGAGTTCAGTGCACTTTTTGAGTGAATGGAAGGTACAGAAGTATGGAGGCATGGGTTTAGATATATTTAGGGTAGGGAAAATTACTACACACCTTGTTCGTGGACTTAGAAGAAGTCTTTCCTGCAGGTGAGAGCATCTCTCTCCCTTTCTGAGCTCCTTCCCCATAGAAAATAGTAATTATTTTTCTATTTGAAATTCCATTTCAAGACCCATTTCTTCTGTTTGTTTCTGGAAGAGGTTCCATTAGCACGATGAAAACAACTTGTCTTTTAGATCTACTTCCTGTTACTTTGAAAATATAAACAGTATGAAAAATGACAGGCTTTTGAGAACTGGGAAACTTTCAAGAGGATCTGCCCCTGTGTTGCTGCTAGCAGTGTGGCTCCAATAGTGGTGCTCTTACAGTAGCAATACTGACACAGTCAAAACCAAGACCCACCACAGCTAATTACTACCACCAGTTGTGGTGGTGGTAATTCAGCATCAAGCATGTTGATGTAGTTTGCTTAGCTGAAGTTGAGACAACCCTATGGTAAGCACAAGTGAGATGTGCTTACTCTAGCTTTCCTAGTATTGCTCAAATTGATTTTCTGGTTGTTAAAAAAGGAAAATCATCAAGATAGGAACAATCCTGTCACAGAGGTAAAAAGATAGGAGCTACTTAATAATTGAAAATGCTCATAAATGTTGTAAACAATGTGGAATGAACTCGCTCTAATCATGATACTACAATGTCAGGAGGTGTTACATTTCGGAGCCAAGACAGTCTGACCTATTATTTAGCATGTATTTATTTTGTCTCTGTATGTAATTGTCTAATGAAAAAGTAATTTTGCCTTTCATAGTTAGGATAAAAAAAATTAAGACAGTAACTTAGTTATGTGGGACATTTCTGAAACTACAGGTATGAAGTTAAAGGCTTCCTTTTGTAAGTCAACTGATGATGCAAATAAAGTAACCCGAGTGACTGTGAGAAATATTATCTCTGCTGAAGATGCCCTTTATAAATGTAATAGTGTTGCAATGTACTTAATTGCCAGCAGCCGTAATAGGCTCCTTTTAAGGTACATTTGGTAAATATTGCATGCAGTTAAAATGAAATTTAGTATAAAGTAAATAAAAATATGGTTTATGAAAACCAGTCAGAATAACATAAATGGTGAAACTTTATGAGTTAATTATTTGGACAGAACAGTAATTTATATACTCTTAATAATGAAGCTGTTGAAGAATTAAAGATCTAGAAATTAACAAGTATATAGGTGTGGTGCAGCTTTCTTAAAACTGGTATTCATTTGAATTCCTAACACAAACAGTATCAGAAAAATTACAGAAACAGCCACCATACAAATATATTTCTAATGTTTTTAGACTAATAGAACATTTCTGTTATAAAACATTTCAATCAAGTAAGTGTGTCTGGAAAGCATGTAACAGTAGCAATAAAAATCAACATGGTTTTGAAATACAAAAAGTAGAATGACAGGATACACATAGACTGTAGAACGAAATTTTTATGAAAGTCAGGTGTATTCCTCAGTGATTTACATTTCAGGTGAGAATTTATCTATAAGGGATGAAAGTTTGTGTATGGCTGTGTGAGCTGTACATGGAAAATATCCAAATAGGAGTCTTAGTTTTTGCATAAAGCTTGTAACACAACAAGGCTGCTGCAATAACTGCAAAATAATCCTAATTCATAAAGTACTTTTCTGTTACAGAATAGGTAATGAGATGTTCTTTCCCTTCTGTTTAGCAAGGAGCTCTGACTGTTCTTTCACTACCTTTCCACCTGGGTGTTGACTGTTTTAAAGGTCTAAGAAATTTTGGTTCCTCATTTGGGTTTTCTAATACCCAGATTACCACAAGTGGTGATAGTCGAGAATGCCATGATTCTACCTGTATATAATGCTACATTTGATGTGCCTGTTTTGTAGCAATATACATGCTATAGGTTCCTCCTATCCTTTGTACCTTCCCTCCTAGAAATGAAGGACAGGTGCTGGTCATCATCAATGCGAGACTGAATGCTGAAAGAAAGGCTCATTGCTTGTATGCACAGATTCTGAAAACTCCACTTGTCTAAATTGCTTAGGAGCAGCAGCAATACATGATATTATGGTTTCAGGACAGCTGAAGATTCAAACAGCATAGTCTATCATAAGATGACTCTCTCTGTGTCCTTTCTAATATTCAGCAAAGCTTTTGCTCATGATGCATCTTTACCCTTAGCTGTGACAGTTCCAAAAGTTCCCTTCTGTCACTACGACTAGTTTTCCATATCTGAAACCAAATTGTCTCTGAGGCAAATGTTCTTTCCCACCAGCATTGGCAGAAAATGTTTTAAGTAAAGTTGAAAGTATCTGGATATGCAAGGCACACAAAGTCATTGCTTACATCTTGTTTTGTAATGAGATAGTAAAAAAGTTGACCATAATGATCTCTAATTTTTGGTCTATAATCTTGTAATTTATTTGCTAGAACTGGGTTGAAATATAAACAAAATGACAGTACAAATGCCCATCTTTAAAGATCCTGGTTTTGTGCTTTGCCACATGCACTTCCTGGCAGCCTGCTTTTACTGGAAGTTGTACTACTGCTTCAGATCTTCACTGTCAGCTGAGGATTAGTATTTACAGTTTCAGCACTTTACCGAAGCAGTTCCTTTGGGATAGTGTGGATTACAAACGTAAGGACAAGGACGGTGGAACTGGAGATAAATTATTTTTAATTGAGTGAATGCAGTTGTGGAATGAACTTGGAGAGTTTCCTTGGAGAATCAGGCACTGGAAGATTCCCTTTTGCAGTTACAACTGGCATGGTTAATCTTGCTTTCAATGAGACCTAAAATTACCTGGGAAGTGTTAGCCTTGTCACAAGGGTAAAGAACAGAAGGAAAACTGCCTCTGTTGTGTATTACAGTATGGATTTAATTTACCCACTTGGTGCTTAAATATTAAAAAAGTCCTACTGGTATTTCCAGTATAGGTGCAAAAGGTACAGAAATAGGTGGCAAAACTTATTAGAAGAATAATGAAACATTTTTAGGAAAAATGAAAAATTTAGCTAAGTGTTTAGTTTAGAAACAAAGGAGAAAAATGTGATTGGTATTTCTGGAATCATAATGGTTGAAAGAAGCTCTTTTACAGATATATATTTTTTTTCTCTAATATAGGAGCAGCTAATGAGAATGAGGAAAAAGTATCCCAGTAAAATCACTAAAATATTTTTATGAAAGCTGTGGAAACCTCTGTGTAGGTTAGGATTTTAAAAAAGATTCAGAAAAGGATGATTAAAACTTTCTCAGTTATACTGCAATAAAACACAGAGGGCTATGAAGATACTCAACGGTGTAAAGGAATTTCCATCTGGAGTGATGAAGGAACCCTCCTTAGTAGGCAGCTAGTCCTATAACTGTCAGTTACAGAGAAATTAGATGACTTTGTCTGAATGGTTTGGCCATTGTAAAACTATTGGAGGAATGTGGTATCCTTTGTATTTTTAAATGCCCCTCTTATTTATTATGGCTAAAAAAGAGTATTGGAAAAGATTTCGATGTATTGAATGTGTTACTATATTCTGCCTGTTAAACCTTAATTGGGACTTTATAGCTCTTTGCATATTACTAATTGTAAAAGTACAATAAACAATTCAGTTCAAGATTAATTTTAACAAACAAGAAGAAACAACTGGTCACAAAGATACCCCTTCTGAAGTTAATCTTGCAGTTAGCTTGAATCGAGTACCTGTTTGCTGTTCCAAGGAAACATGGAAGTAACAAGTAGAGCCAGGAGTTACCTACTTCATTTTTCCTTCATGTACATATTGTTTAGCTTTACCTTGATACCATTCTGTGAATGAGAATGATTTCTTGATATTTCTGTGAAACCACACAGAAACATGGTAACATTAATTGGGTCAGCCTTTAACTGACCCTGTGTTTATCTTCTCCATCTTCGCTTTTTTGTGTAGCCTTGCACAGGCCTATTGTACTTAGCTATTGTTCACTGCTGCCAGTAAACAAAGTTAATGAACAAAGACTGCAGTTTTATTCAATACTGAACACTATGAACAGAAAAAAAAATACACAGGTAAGGTAATCCTGCCAGTTCCAGCTAGACTTTTTGTCTAGCTGGTGTGTCTAATCTGTTGATTCATTCACACTCATATCCTACTCAGTTACTAAAACTGAGTTGGTGGTGTGTGTTGGTTCCCCCCCTTTCTTGTCTTTTCTACTGAGTTTCTGAATGTAATAAAATACACTAGATTCAGTGACAAGACTTTGTCTGTAGTTACAAACTTGCTTAGTCGTGTCAGATTGATTAATTCATTATGACATTTGGAAGAGTGCCATAAGAGGAATATTTGTTATTTTGTGAGGGAGGTCAAATAAGCTGAGAATAAAATGTGGTAAAGTGTGAACTTGAAGCCTTTGCAGAAAGCCCTTGTAAATGTGAAGAGAAAATGCAGCAAGGGCAGCTTGAAGACAGGCAGCTTGGCCGTGTCTTTATTTCTAAGAGTGTCTTGCATGAAGTTCCCACCAGCATAGAATTTTTGATTCCATTCCCCAGCATGAGGCAAATGCTTTTAGGGCATAATAGGATGTTCTTTACTCTGCTCCATTGCATGACAAGGAGACACTGACACAGAGATTGTAGTTTGGGATGCTGATTAGCTTTGCTGTATTTTTTTTTTCTTGAGTTACAAGTGAGCAGCAGCTCCTTGTTATAAACCAAGGACAAGATCATTTAGCAACCACACTCCTTTCTTCCCATTCCTTTAGGTCTTTTTCTTCTTTTCAGCATTTCAGTATAGTATAATTCAGGCAGTATCATTTCAGTCAGTATAATTCACTTAAATTTAGAGCATATATACTCAGAATAAAAGTTTGTTTTTACAGTAGTTCTTCAATGAAATTATTGGAAAATACAACTATGTGAACTGCAGTAATTTACTTTAACTGTGTCTTTTTAACCTAGGCTTCAGATTTTGGCCACCTTGTGTTTTTCTTACTATCTTTATCTTACTATTGGACACTGCTGAACATGGCTGTTACCATGATTATATGGCTTATCTAGTTTCTGCCAATATTTCCTTTTCATTGATATGAAAGCTGAAAAGTGAGTTGTGAACGGCATCAGGACTATAGTTGTGTTATCTGCCTGGGTATGATAATCCATTCATTTTAAACACAATTGGATGTGAGGTTCTTGTTTGAAGTTAGGCTTGAGTCTTTTATTGCATAATATTTTTTATCTGCTAGACCTGAAGCAGTCTTCTGAAGAGGAGTTTCATATGATGTCCCTTCTTATTTCAGTTGAATACTGGCAAAACTGCCATATTGCTGTTTTATAGTCTCCACACATCAGTATAAAAGCATAAACTTGGAAGGTTTGCTGCCCATTGCATTACATGGAGCTGAAAATACATGTGAGGTCATTGTGCAAGTTTTGAGAGGGTTAACTACTGGCACAGTCATTTATAAAAAGCGTGAAGGGCTGGGTTTTTTCTGTTGGTGAAAGTGAAGTCACTTTTTATTTTTTTAGCACTGCTGAACCAAACAATTGTTGTTGAAGACTTTTCCCTATGTTTCTGCGTGGGTTTCTACTTCATATTTCTTGTCTTATTCCACAAAGCCATTGTCAAGTACGTAATAATAGAAATGCTCTTTGAAGGGGATCTCTGAACCAACCTCCCACTCAAAGCATAGTTAATGCCAATACTAGATCAGGGCAGCTGGAGCTTTGTGTAGCTGAGTTTTGAAAACCTCCAGGGATGATGGTGCCACAGCCTCTCAGGAGAACCTGTTCTCCTGCTGGACTGCTCTCCTAGTGAAAAAGCTTCATATGTCCAACCTGAACCTCCCAGTGTGCCATTATAGTCCCTTTTGCTCCTTGTTTTGGATTTCTGATTACTAGGAAGAACTTGGCTCTGTCATTTTTTCAGGTAACATTTAGAATAGCTAGCTAGTTTCAGGCAGATGTTAGGTCACTCCTTAGTCCATCCCTCTTCACTGGCTTGAAAAAACTCAGCTCCTGTATTCCCACTTTGGAGATTATATGCTCTAGGATCCTGACTATTTGGGTGAAACTGGACCCAAGTCCAGTTTGTCAACATCCCTCATGAACTGGTGGACCCCAGTGTGGACGCAGTATTCCAGGGGCAGCCTTGCCAGTTCCAACTAAAAGGGAAAAATAACTCCCCTTTATCTGATGCTCATGCTCTTGCTAATGTAGCTCCATCTGTAATTTGTCCAATTTGTAATGAGAACACACACACCACTGGCTCATAGCCTGGTTTCCACCCTATTTTCCAGGGCTTCTTATCAGCAGAGCTGATGTTCAGCCTTTACCAACACATAGGGTTCTATGTATAAGAATAGTATCTATGCAGAAGAGAAGTGGGTGTACTCTGGGAGAAGCTCACTGGCGCTGCTGTGTGAGTAGAAGGTGTTAAGTGGTTTAATACACTATTAATGTTATGTTACCAGATAGTCATTGCCCCACGGCAGAAAAGTCATTGAATGAATGGACTTGGCAGATCTGAAAGTGAACAAACCCTCTTTGAAGCCTGGATTCCAGCCACATCCGTGCTCCATGCCTGGGAATAGGAAATGAGGCATGGGCTGCAGTCAGTGATAGAACTTAGAGAGAAGCGTAACCAGGAAATGGGAATTGGCTGCCCCACATCTGGCCTCAGCATCCTGGACGCTTGCTTAACAGTCACTCTTCTAATGGCAGACTTTAAGCAGCTTTGGGAATTTCAGAAACACTGAAGTGAACTTTGGAAAGCAGGAACAGCTTTGGAACTTCTTGTCAGTATGAAGGATTTTTTTTTTTCCCCCAAATTCTTTAAGTTTTATGGACATTCCTGGGGGACAGGAGAAAATAAAAATGTGCAATAGTAAGAGGCATTAGACTACTGAACTTGCCTTTCTTACTTGCATTTGATAGTAGCTCATGGATCATGAGAAACCCACAGATTGAAGCTTTTTGATTGATACCAAATTTCTCATTTCAAGAAAGGTGTGGGGAACCAAGAACAAGAAGAATTAAATTAATTCAGTTCCAGACAAAGCAAGTATACCAATAGAAACTATTTCTTGACAGCGCAATCCAAGCTCTTACAAACAGTTGTTCTTAACACTGAAAAGCAGCTGTCTTGGGTAAGGTGTTTTACAGTACAGAAAAAGTCTTGACTCATATAAGCCTCATGAACTTCACCACTGTAATGTCCATCAGATACGAATGTGATTCAGGAAACTCATTCTCACATGAGATAAAAATGAGCGGAAATTAAATACCCATTTTCCAGCCTAACTTTTCATTATTGTTAGGTCCTTGCATGAACTTACACCAACTTCTCCTTTTGCTCTAAAATTTAGAGCAGTCAGTAGACACCTGTATTTTTGGAAACACCATGGAAAATGAGAGATTTTAGGGCTGTTGAGGCTATTGTCAAAATACACATATATAAGCTTTATAGATACGCATTGCTGAGTTTTCTACTTAAATGTTCTATTACTTTGTGGTTTGATGTAATTATCTTTGTTTACAACCAAAAACTAAGGAGAGTCATGCCTAAGAACAAGATTGTATTAGAGAGAAGCATTTTGCCCTAAAATGCAGCTCATCTGCACAGCCTGCTCTGTCTCACAGCGGGCATCGTGGCTGCTTTCATTCACAGAGTAACTCACAGGAGCTTAGGGGTTGGAAATCATAGCCTTGGGATAACTGAAGTTTAGCCCCAGGCTCTGAAGTTTGTCTTGGTAGTGGTTTCTTTTAGTTCCCTGGTAACTGAACTCCTGAATCCTCTCAGGCAGCAGTGATCTGAGAGAGACTCGAGTGCAGACAATTTGAACAAAATGGTTTTTCATTGCATTTTCTGAAATATGTTACACAATTTTTACTAAATGTGTTTCAAATATTGTGCTAAAACCCTTAATTATTGTTGCATGTTATTTAGGTTTTGTCTTAAACCTTTGTAGGCTGGGTGATAAAGACAATTCTTAATGTATAAAACTGATCAGAAAGATTTTATTTTTTTTTAATGGGCTTCCTAAAATGAATACTTAGTATTTTGTTTCAAGTATGCAGATTCTTCTCAAGGGGTTGTGCTCAGTAAGTAGACCACATATTGTGTGTAACTGATTATTGAATAAATATTGTTTTCTGTGTTGGTTTTTTTTTTTTTGACAGCTATCAAAGCATGTAATATCTTTCTTGGAACTGTAAAAGATGTAATACCAAACTATTTTGACAGACAATAAGTTGTTTGCTACTAGAACCAAGTATTTTAGAAAACCACTCTGTATAACCTTGAAAAGTCTATACTTTGAGGCAAAAGTTGTGACCTTTCTATAGATACTTGTGCCCAGGAGGAAACAAAAGTGAAATTATTTCAGTACATGAGGCTTAAGAACTGGCAAAAGGCTTGTGCTTTTTATGCATCAGCGAGACTGGTAAGCAAATAATCAAACAAACAAAGGCTGTAGATTATAAGGAAGCCACAAAACTGAATGTAACCTAAAATAAACTTGAAGTTCAGCATAGATAATGTGCTTTAAATGAAGAATGCAATCTTTGGCAAAATTAAAAGGCAAGCAAGGTCTCAGAGATTACATGTGTCATTGCTGGAAATGGGCCAGACTACCAGCTACCAATTATATCCTGTTGTCAGTGTAAAAACGCTGAAATGTGCCAGGTTTCCAGATACCCACAGTTTGTTCTGTACTTCATTCAGCTCGTTCTTATTAGTAACTTACATCTTGCCCATTCAAGGGAGAACAGTCACCACTGAACTCTTTCTGAAGCGGTGAGAAGGCAGAGGAAGCGGCTTTTCCTTGTCCCACAGCTCCTGGGTAGGGCAGTGGCCATCCTCCTGTCCTTCCAGGGGAGGCTGGAGACGTGACCCCTTTCATGCTCTGCTGCAGGCCAGATGGGGAGGGAGGAATATTGTGGTTTAGGCCCACCCAGCTGCTCGCTCGCTCCTACCCCCAGTGGCATGGGGAGGGGAAAACGTAACCAAAGGCTTGAGAATGGAGACCAGGGACAGGGAGGATTCTCTCACCAATTACCGTGGTGGGCGAAAAATGGATTGCTTGGGGAAAAAACCATCAGTTTAAATTAAACATATTAGAATAATGAAAGATACAACCCAGTCTCAAAGCACACCTTCCCCCCACCCCTTCTCAGGCTCAGCTCTGCTCTCCATTTCTCTACCTCTTCCTCCCAGGCAGGGTCAGGGGATGAGGAATGGAGGTTGCGGTCAGTTCCTTGCACATTGTCTCTGTCACTTCTCCTTCCTTGGGGGGATGACTCGACACGCTCCTCATCTGCTCCAGTGTGGGGGCCTTCCTATGGGAGACAGTCCTCCACAAACTTCTCCAACATGAATCCTTCCAACAGGGCTGCAGCTCTTTGTGAATTGCTCCAGCGGGGGTTTCTTCTGCAGGCTATAGTCCTCCCAGTGACAGACTGCTTCAGTGCAGGCTTCCTTCTGTGTCATGGCCTTCTGGGGTCTTCAAAGGCCTGCAGGTGGACATATGTTCCACCATTCATTTGCCTCTATGTGCTGCAGGGGGAAAACCTGCCTCACCATGTTCTTCACCATGAGCTGCAGGGGAATCTCTGCTCTGGAACACCTACCCCCCCCTTCATTACTGACCTGTGTGTCTGCAGAGTTGTTTCTCTCATGTTCCATGCCTTCGTTCTGCTCCAAGCTTTTATTCCCCTCTTAAATATGTCCTCACAGAGGTGCTATCACCATCACCAGTTGACTTGGCCTTGGCTGGAGGCAAGACTTGGAACCAGGGAAGCATCTAGAAGCTTCTCACAAGAGCCATCCCTGTAGACCCTCTCCTGCAACCAAAGCCCCACCAGACACAAACCCAACACAGGGAGAAGGGCTGAAAGTGAGAGAAAAACATGGCAACTGCTCTGTGCTGAGGACAGCATATAGACTCTGAGCTGAACTCAAGTGACAAGAGCGGGTAGATTAGAAAAGTGACACATAAGCAACACGAAGTAACTGTGCTGTCCTGCTTTCTGGAAGAGGGCCAGTGGCAGTTGAGAGCTCAAGGCAGCATTTTGGTACACAGAAAAATCATGTCTCCAGCCCCCTCTCTTGCCTGATGGAGAGAGGGAGCTGCCTGTTTGTTCCTACAACTCTTCTGTAGTATAATGTAAAGTGCAACCTTAGGGGAGTTTTCCTGAACTCCCAGGAATTCTTGCCATATATGTGAATATTTTTTTAGCAGCTGCAGGAGATAGAAAAATACCAAGTTTTTACAATGAAAATTCAATTTCTCATGATATATAGAAGTATGGGCTTTGAGAAAAACCTGCCATTATAGAACATGAATTGAGTCTAACTTTGGTCATACTAGATATTTTAGCTCTCATATATGGAGATCTTATTATTGTGGGCTCAGAAATATGAAGTAGTACACCTGAAAGAATCATTGCAGTTCTGTGTGCACACGACAGCTCTATGAACATGCTCCTATTCCACTGGAAAGAGAAGGTAAAATGTGTGTGTCTTTGCAATCTGCTGTCCCTGGATTTTGGACCGAAGGTAGTCTTCTGTCTTGCATTTGGTGTGAGATGGCAGTACCTATATAATGATATGAATGGCTTAAATGATTTGTAATAACTTGGTAAGCTGAAGTGCCTTGTTACAGGCTTGCACCCAGTGCTTGAAAAAGGATTTCAGAATCATTATTCTGTGCAGTATTGGATAAATGAAGATAACCTAAACCAAGAGAAGGTATTTGCATCCCTCTGGTGGAATTGGGCAAGAGTACACTTGGAATAATAAATTAGATTGTATTTATTTTTAATTTTTTTGCTATTAACTGGTTTATTGTCTAGTGCTATGGGCTCTTGGATCACTCAGCCCATGTTTCCTGCTGTTGTATTTGCAGCTGGTCACATTCTAAAGTAACTTCTCTTTCTAACAGCTTGACCGTGTCCTGGGTGTTACCTGTTGGGCCTTCTCTTAGAGTTTAGTTATAGTGAAAAAGAAGTAATTCTTGAATGTTACACTTCTGCAGCATCAGAAATTAAACACGCTAACTTGACTGCAATCTTTCTGTGTTTTGAAATTGGTTACAATTTAGTGATTGAAAAGTAGTCACGGGCTTAAATAAAACTGTTAATGATCTCTTCTCTTCTGCAGAAAATTACATCAGCAGTTTGAAATGTATAAGGAGCAAGTGAAGAAGATGGGTGAAGAATCACAGCAGCAGCAGGAGCAGAAGGGTGATGCCCCAACCTGTGGCATCTGCCACAAAACCAAATTCGCTGATGGCTGTGGCCATAACTGTTCATATTGCCAAACTAAATTCTGTGCGCGCTGTGGAGGAAGAGTGTCTTTGCGGTCAAATAAGGTATGGAGTTATGGAAATTTAGTAATAAGCTTCTCCTAAACTCAGGATCTGTCACTGATTGCTTATGCGGCCAAATCACATAGTTACTGAAAGAGTTGTCCTTTAAGGAGGCAGTGGTACCTGCTTTAGTGCCTTTCAAGGCATCTGTGCTCATTTCAAAGAATTTCCATTTTCAGATGGGTTTGTGACTATGGCTTTTAAGTTAATACATGCCAAATTTCTACTGACAGAATCGTGAAAATTCAGTTACTTGATTGGAGGATAGAGTTTCTGTGTTTGAGGCAGGGAGGTATATCTAGTGAGTCTAATACCAAAACACCAATTATTCCAAGCTAGAGCAAGGATTTGTTTCTTTTCTGCTTGCCCAGGCTCTTCTGTGCAAGATTATTGTAAAATTAGTGTAAGAGCAGTATATACATTATATTCAGAGGTTTTAAGTCTTCATTATCTGTTATAGATATGAACATATATTATATATGTGTACATACAAATGCACATATAAGTATTAAGATAATTTTTGGAAAAAACTAAAATACACTAAAAATACAGATTTACAGCTAATATATTGGTGTTTATTGTATGCCAACTGGTAAAGCAACAATCTGAATTTTTTAAAAGTAGGATTATAAAGTAAAAAAAAACAAACAGCAAACCAGGTTATCACAGAAAACAGTTCTGAGATCAGTTTATTTAACATTTTAGATAAAATGTTTATGTCTGATACATGGCTTTCTCAGATTCTCACAGACACTTGTACAATATTCATGACAATATTCAAGACATCTTATGGTAGTTTTTTGTGGAAAAACCTTTGGTAAACGATTACCATAATTCAACAATTTAATAATTGTTAATATAAACATTTTTCAGTATTATTTATATTCATAAACCTATTTTTTGTGTGTAATTCATTCATTGCAAATAACATGCAATGTGCAAATATTATCTTAATCTTCTGGAAGGTAGGAGACAATGGTATGTAAATGTATTTCTTCATCCAAGATTGAGAGGTGGGCTTAAATAATGGACTCAATATTTGATTGACAAAGTAAAAGATAATCTGTTATTCCTGGATGATTAAACTAACTGAGGTTATGTTTGAGGGTATCTCAAACTGTCTTAGATTTTGTTAAGATAATTCTAAAATTGTGTCTTCAGTAAGCTTATATTTTTGTTGCTTTTTTATAACTAAATCAGGTTGTTGGTAATAAAAAGTATAAGAATTGCTGTATTACTTTCATCTTGTTATAAAAGGCAGACAGGACAGATATTTGAGTCATCATGCCTATGAACTTAGAAATGTAGAAAAAGTGCATTAGGAGGAAGGCTTTCCCTCCTAATGAAACGTTCTGATACATCATTTAGATTGTCCTTGGGATGGATCACGTGAACTTGGCAGATACATATCTGAGTTCTCTTGACAGAATTCCAATGAGATTCTTCCACACCCTCCTAGGTAGTTTGTTCTGCTGCTTCACTATCCTCACCACAGAAAGCTTTTCTTACTGTCTAACTTAAATCTGTCTTTCTGTAGGCTCACTTCTCCATTCAGTATTATGTCTGTTCTGCAACTGTTCTCATTTTTTTTTTTCTACTACTGTTGATAAATTAGTGAGATAAATGAGCTTTTCTGTCTCTCGTTCATTTCTGTTCTAGATAAACTATGAGTATGCTGGACAGAGCATCTCTAGACAGAACCCCTGTGAGGCTTCACTGGTGCTACCTCTCCCTTAAAAAAAAAGGAGCATTTATTTATTTACTTATTTATTATCTTTTTTTTTCCCCATCAATTAAGTCTTCTCAGGGATGAATTAATTCCTCTTCCATGGCAGCTGAGATGCTTTAAAAGCCTGGAAGCTCAAATCAGCAGTATGAAGAAATCCCATTTACTCACTCCAGATTGTGCTACTAAGTAGTTTAGTACAGACCAGTAGTTAGCAGCAGGCATCTCAGAAGATGCAGAGTTGCAAAGACTTGTAAATCTGGTCCTGATTAGATGAGAAAACTTAATGTCATAGTGAACATCTATGATTAAGATACCTTTAAACTGTCATCAGCTCCATTTTTTTTAAGGTGATCATCCTCTTTATTCGTTCAAAAGTTACACACAAATTTATCAGAATTTACCTGAATCTGTAGGCTCAGCTTCCCAGATGGCTTCAGCTCTGCTTTTCCACCATGGACCTGCTGGGCACCTGCTCTTTTTGCTTACCCTGGTTACAGTTCTGGGCCCTGCGCTGCTCCCTTTGCATGTTTGCTGTGGGACACAACCCTTTAGGTGGGGGTATGGCCTGCTTCATTTCACCCTTTGTACCCTGCTCTTGGCCTTGGCCGAGCTGCTGATCCTGCTTGTGCCTGGACAGTATAGAAGTAGTGCACTGTCCCAGCAAAACACTTCTTCAGATTGCTGCATTTAATACTGAGAGTGACAACCTTTCCACAACTACCATTTTGAACCAAGAGATGTTGCTCCTTTTCAGCTGGGAAACTTTTCCTGCAAATAGCAGAATCTGCATTTCTGTATTGACAACTTGGGTTCTCTTGATTCTGGAAAAGAACTCTGACTGTAATACAAGCTATATGGATATGTGATCATTCCCTTTAAATGACAACTCCACAAGCTATTTCTGTTACTGATTTTATTTATTTGAAACAATTTTTATTTGGTTCCCATTTTGAATTTTGTTAAATAGCAGATGATGGCCTCAATTTCAACAGAGGCTAGGTGTGTTTGAACTCTTCAGGTTATTTCAAAGCTTTTAAAAACCTTAGAGGTTGTTATCCAGACACAATAAAGAACAGATAATTTAGGCAATGAAAGTGAAAAAATACTGTCTTGAAGAGTGGCTTTGTCTCACATAATCCCCTGCAGATTTTTTTTGCATTGTTAAAAAGGGTAAGGTGTAGATACTGACTCATTCTATATTTATTTTGAGCATGGGCTGGAATTCCAGTCATTTTGCTAACATTTCAGTGTGTCTAAGTATTCATGGACTTAAGGCCTTTCCTCATAAAACTGATATTAAATATATTTTCATTTTCACTTAGAACGAACATCTACTACTGAAGTCTTAGTGATTTGTTGCTTTCCTAACATCAGCTCTTTGAGAATAGACGAATAATTTCTTTGCTATTGGAGTGACTGACTAGACTGTCTCTCATATGGTCAGTCATGTCACTACTTGCATTGTACTGCTATGAACTCAAAGTTTGACAGCAGTGTGGGGAGGCAGCTGAGAGGCTGGAGGTAGTCTTAGGTATTCAGTAAAGTGTGATGACTGGTCTTGAACTTCATGTATCTTTATATTTCATAGCCTGCTTCTGAAAAGAGATTCTTCATCGTGGATGTTATTCATCGTAGGTAGATTATGTGAACCAAGTCTCGATTATTGCTGTGATCACAGTGTGAATGGCAGTATTTGGAGTCTTAATTGCTCTTTCAAAGCCACTGATTTCTGGGATTACTGCTTTGTATTGGAAAGCTTACACTTAGATGGTGAAATGTTTGGGACTCTTCATTGTGCCATTAATTTTGGAGAAAAATCTTTCCTCTTTCATATATAGCTTATAAATATATGTATCTATTTTGATTGTTGCATATGAGGTGCTTGTACTTTGGGATATCACTTGAGCTAGCAGAATGAGACTTCTCTACTGATAATAATCTTTGATACGTGAGAATGACTGATTAGCCATCATTTTCACTAATTTAGTCAGGTTTTAGGAGATATGTGTTGGTATGCTCTCCTTGCTTATAGCCCTAGGATGCATTAGTACGTGTTTTATCTTTTCTGTTATTAAAGTTAAGTTTGGGTTTTGGAAACTCTGTATTGAACACAAATGAAGATTTGTCAAAACGAGACATTGATGGAGAGGAACAGTATTTACCAGATCAATATTTATGAGCCAATAGTTTCTAACATTAGAACTTCAGGGCATAAGGGTACGTATTAGAAAAACCGTCTAAAGGCTCTTAAAGTGTCCTTTCTAAAATACATATCAGTGTTGTAGTGAGAGTTTGTTTCTTTTCAACTTTTTATTTCTGAGTGTCTCTATTACTGGTTTGTATGTACATTCCATGATGTCATCAGAATTTGCTTTTCTTGTATGAATTTCCATTCCTTCTTGTCCATTGTGGTTTTACCCCTCACAGCTGTTTTAAAAAATCCTCATATCTTGGGTGAAAACTACCGAGTGGAAAAAATAGATTAGAATCTAGTTCATAGTATGAAGAAGTGCAGATCAGCAGATCATCTGTGTGTTGGCAGAAGACTATTAGAATGATTAATAGGTAAAATTTTCTATATCTAATTATCCAATTTGGCTAGACTGGAATACTATTCTAAAATAGCATAAAGTTAGTCTGGACAGTGGATAAATTATAGTAGCCATTGGTTTTGGAATAGAGGTAAAATTGGGAAAGAAATACATATGAATGACTAAACAGAATGTTTAAATATATATAGATATATAGAGGAGAAAGTTATATAAAAAGGGGCAGTATAGCTAGATTTTCTTAATGAGTGAGGGAAAAGTATCAGGGAGTAATTGGTTTGGAAGGGATCTCTCAGGGTCATTTCCTCCAACCTCTTGCTCAAAGAATGTTGAATTATGAGTTTTCAGAGGGCCTTTCCCAGTTGATTTTTTCAGCCCTCAAGAATGGAGATTCAGCAACCACTCTGAGCAGCCTGTTCCAGCGCTTGACCTCTCTCCTGATGGAAAAATAAAATAAAAATTTCCTTATATCTAAATCTGACTTTCCCACATTCCAGCTTGTATTTGTTGCCTTTTGCCCCATGCTTCAGTGTGTATCTTTGAGGAGAATGCTACAAATATTACTTGGCATCAGATGACTATTGAACTATTACAGGCCTTATAGCCTGTTGTAAAATTTCAGGGATAGTGGTGCAGTGCAGAATAGGAAAAATAGAAGTTAAAACTGAAGACATTAAAAGTTAAGACTGTGCTAGAGCAATCCTGCACTAAAGAATAGTCAGCCTAGGCATGTAGAACAGTAAGCTACTCTATATGATTAAAAAATCAAATAAGAAAGATAATTTTCATCTCAAATTCTGTTTTCTTAAGGGTCTTTCCCCTTTTAAAACTTTGTATAAGTTTTAACCTTTTCTCTTTAACATTTACATTTCCCATTCATTATGAATTGTTTTAAAGATGTTACTGTTTTCTAGTTTGAAATATCACTGTGTCTGTGTCCCATTTTTCTTTGAAACCTGCTAAATACCTTACACCTTCAGTGTGATATATTTAAAATATTTCTCATTGTCATGTGCTATTTTACTTACTGTGTCTTGGAGTTTAATTTTCTCAAGCTTTTTGTTTGTTTGGTTTGGTTTTATTTTAAATTTTTTTGTTTTAATTGCTGTCTGTAATCTTAAAGTGGAGAGCTGAACTTTTCTGACTTCATTGCTTTTCTAGGCTGTTACTTACCCCTTTGTGATGCTGTGAGACATTCACTGAGAAAGCAACCTAATCAAGCATTTACAATGTAAAAAATTTCTTAGCCTCTGTGCAAAAAATACCTGCTTATGGATTATGCTCCTCTTGCATAGTAGAGTAGTATATTTTGTCAGAGGTGAGGTTGAGAAATCGAGGCACTAGAGGTTTCCGTTGTAAATACTTAGGAACACTACTGCCACTTTACTGCAGTGGGACAGGAAGCCCAGCTAGGGAAGTGGCAGAGCACCTGGTGCTGTACAGGTAACTGTCTGCACACATAGTGGTGGTGCTTACAAGTCCTGTGATTTAAATGACTTTCCATGGTACATGGTATTTGTGTAACTGAGAATGTCACTAAAGCCCATAGCATCTTTGAAAATACTTCCATCTCCTACCACCATACATAGGATCACAGAATAAGTTGGGTCAGATGGGACCTGTGGAGATTATCTAGACCAATCTCCTGCTCCAAGTAGGATTAACTTCAAAGTCAGACCAGGTTTTCAGGATCTTGTCCAACTGAGTTGTAAAATCTCCAAGGATGGAGAATCCATAACCTTTCTGGGCAACTTCTTTCAGTGCTTAAATGATTAACTTAACTGTGATTTTGTTCTTTTCTGATATTGAATCCCTTGATTGTTGCATTTTGTCCATTAGTTGTGCATCTTCAAGAAAATTCTGTCTTTGCCTTCCCTATAGGTAACCTTTAAGTAGTTGAGGAATGCAAGTAGTTCCCCTCTTCCTGCACCCTTCCCTGCCCCAGCCTTCTTTTGTGTAAACAAGCCTGTCTTCCTCAGCTCTCCTTGTATATTGTGTGCTTTAGTGCCCTGACTGTCTTCCTTGGCCTCTGTTGTAGTCTCTTACCTCTAGTATTGGGAGGAACCTAAAAGTTCTGTAAGAGCACAGGAGCACGAAGTCACATGTCACATAGGTATCTAAACAGCAAAGCTTATGAAGTGACTTGTCACCCTTTCATGGTGAGCAGCTGTATTTCCAACACAGCTAAATGCTTAATTGCATGCCTGGATTTGATTTATGTGTTGGCATGTGAGATTAAGGTACCAGAAAAAGATCATCATTTGTCATTCACAAAAATGGGGAATGGTTTTGGCCGATAGCATTCTGAATATTTTTATTTCCTGAAGTATTATTCCATTTACAAATTTAGACAGCTAAAAATACAATTCCTTCAAGGAAAATAATAATCAATTTAATATTTATGGGTATGAAAAAGAAAGTATAAATTGTATAGATCAGACATGATGCGCAGTGAACTCCTTGCACTTTAAAACTCTAGTATTTCAGAGAGCTGTTCAGTGAGTAGCATGCCGTTCAGGGTTGTATGCATCCCCTGTCCCTGGCTGTAGTAAGCAAGCATTCTTCATTTCCCCGGACTCTTTGCAAGTTCAAAGGGTTGATGCACACTAAACATTTGCAATCCTGGGGTCCAAGGCGTGTGGAGCTAAATCCTGTGGCCTTTTTATGAAGTGCCCCACATGTTTTATTAAGGTAGCTTGGACATGACTCCCAAATTATTTTTCTGAAAACAGATTTATTTGTGCAGCGCATTTTCCGTACTAACATTTTCTCTGATAGATAAAATTGTGTCAGTTTCACCCATGAAAGGATTAAGAAAATTATTTAACATCCTTTTCACTAGATCTTCTTAAGCACATGGGGAAACAAGAAAGTTATATACTCATTCCTTTGATATTTGTTACTTTATTTTACTAACAAATACCACTGCTTGCTTTCAAAATGAAAGTGACTCTTTCCTTCTTTGTCTTTTTTTCTGTCCTTTCTTTCTTGCTTTCGTGGATATGAACTCCAGGAGGACAAAGTGGTTAGAGCCTTTTTTCTGTCTACAGTTCTTTTCTTTTATGGGTAGACTTACTTCCTGGCCTACATTTGCTTTCATTTTCACAGGTGTAATTCCTGCTGAAGACAAGGGGAGTTACTGTCATTAAAATGAAAGCAATGTTTGGCATGAAAGGCTTACCTGTTTTTCAGATAACTTACTAATAATCCGTGAGTTGTTGTGAACAGTCTGCATGAAATTCCTCTCTGCTTGCAGCTTTTGTGAGCATGACCCTACTTTTCCTTCAGTTTTGCAATATGATATGTGCACAGTTTAAAAAAAAAAATAAATAGGTAATTGTCTCACGGGTGTTTCTCTTAAAAAAATACAAATGAATTTTATCTAAGGGGCATAAAGGTATCAAAATAATTTTTGCACCCTGTGGTAATCATCTTTGTATCATTAATACATATGAACTCAACTTTTTCACTTGTCATTTTTTCTTAGCATGGTAGTTCAGCTTTGATTTTTAATGACAATACAATGAGGTACCAGTAAATATTAAGAAAACATACTAGCAATGTCATAAAATTATCCACTAAAATGTAAACTATTTTCTAAATTAAATGCTATGTAGGCATTCCTAAAATGTAGTGCACATATTGTATTGAGCATCATGCTGAAATAATATTAGATGTTATGCATGTCCCTGACACATTGTGTTTGTCTTGCTAATATTACACCTGCAGTAAATATTTTGATCTGATTTGATTTTAGCTATGTTTAGAAAAGGTAGTATGAATTTGAATTTGAGAATAAGCCTGGATATATTTCAGTATTTTACCAAATTAAATGTGATGTTTATTTTTTTTTTTAAATAACAGAATTGAGAAAATGCCTGAGCTAGTGTAAATCTGTTCTTCCATGAAAAAGTCTTAAGGTACTCCAAAGAGTTGCAATTGCAAAAGCAACTTGCCCTTTAGTGCTTGGCAAGTAAGTTCCTGTATTAGATGGAATAAAGAAATTCTTTAGTGTTCAAATGCATTTAGTGAATTGCTACGATAGATGCAATTTTTTCTTACTGCTAGCAGTGTCAAATCTCACACTGAACTCACACATATGCTTCAGAAATACTTTCCTTCATCCAGAAGTTTTACGATATCTGCTGTTGTTAACATTTAAGATACGAGTGAAGGAGGTGATAGCAATAGGATTATATGATAATCTAGTTTTAATGTCTATATGTGTTAAGAGGGAAGGGACAGAAATTTCTCTAATCAACTCATTAGATTTTCCCACAAGTAATGTTGGTGCCTCAGGTTGCTTTAGTAGCTATTTCTGCTGATTTTGAAATAGATGTTCTAGTAGTTATGAAGGCAGAAGGAACAATAAATATTTTAAGTCAGTTTATTATTGACTACAAACATTGAGAAGCAGTACAGCAGTGGTATTCATCTTGCTATTTTAGTGCTAAACAGTAAGACTAAAAACCTGGTGTATTGTTTGAAGAAACCATCAAAACAGACAAATATCAACAGAATTTTTAAATTTTGTGTGATACAGCATTTAGCATTATGTTAACCCACATAGAGAATCCTTACTATTGCTGGTCGTCCTCCATTTTCCAGTGTTAGCAGATCAGAGAAGGTGGGAATCCCAGCATTTATTAAGAGGCCTATTCTCTGTTTTGTAACCACAGAATGGCAAGTTGAATTTACAGTGCTCATAGATAAAGGTGTAGATACTTGGTGGTCTGTTGACCCAATTAAACAACATGGGTTTGGAAAATGAGATGTATTCAGAGCATCAGGTCTGTGAGGAGTTAGAGTAGAAGGACATTTTAGCATGTCCCCAGTAGAAATCCGGTCACATCTTTTGATAGAGATCAGAATTGTAGGGAAAAGCTGGGGCAGCACATGGTGTTAAATGACTGGGACAATCTCCTGGTGCTATTTATGGTGAGGGGACTGGAATTGGACATGAATTCTGTGTTGTAATGTTGTACTTGTACCATTAAACACGCACAGAAGGGAACTCCTATTGCATACTAATGCCAGTTCAGAGTATAAAGCTCACTGCATTTTTCCATATAGAATATGAGAATGACTAAGGAATGTCTCAGTCCTAGATTAGTCTGATATCACAATGTATAAAGAAGTACTTTTCCAAAACGGAGACCCAAATGTGCCAGAAAGGAATAATTTATGTTAAGTTATAAAAGAGTAAGATTGTCTCTGAGAGGGAAATAGCTGATTTTTATTTTTTAGTTGAAAATGCTGTGATTAGTGATTTTTTTCCATTTTCTGGATTCTTTTTTCTTTTTGTAACAAAGGTATGGTTAAAGGATTTCTTGCATTTTTGTCACTATTATTCAATCAAAATGTGACTCTGAGGTAGTG
>JANHFX010029345.1:0-38357 GCA_027560015.1 Chloroceryle amazona | reverse complement strand
TGTAACAAAGGTATGGTTAAAGGATTTCTTGCATTTTTGTCACTATTATTCAATCAAAATGTGACTCTGAGGTAGTGGAACGCTCTTTGAGAAACTGCTGTCAATTAAGGCAAATTGAAATTATGTTTATTTAAAAAACCCAAATATTTTGGCAATTATATTCTTAACCAAATAACTTTATTAAAATGAGCAAACCCATTAGCTAGAGTAGTGAAATTGTATGCATGTATCATTGAAAATGATGGAAAGTGTGAGGAACTATGAAGTGAAGTTTGTGTAAAAAGAAATCTTTATTGCGGGTAATAGGAAATGAAGAACTAGTCGAATATTTTAATGTTGACTGAATGCTATTCTGAATTTAAATGAAACTGTATTTAACCTTCCTTTGCTTGGAGGCTTTGGCTTTAATCACTGAGGTTTCTGGAGACAACAAATAAACAAGAAACCTAATCCAGTAAATTTTGGAAACATCTGGCAGGAGAACATGTTCTTCAGTTCCTATTGATTGACAGATTCCTTCATTTGCTGGTCATGATCTGGCTTTTTAAAGCTTTGATAGAATCTGTGTGCAGTGTTTAGGTATGGACATTTGAGGTTTAGATACATCATTTCATGTTTTGTTTTTCAAGTGTTCGTTTTCATATTCTTTGCTTAATCGTGGTCTCGGGTACAGAGATAAAAAGGCCAGTTTATGGTTAGATATAACTTGAAAAAGTTACATAGAAATACTGTTTTCAATAAATGTTGTTTAGGTCAGTGCTGCCTTGTCTGAAAGAGAGGGGAAGTCTCTTTATGGATTAGATAATGCCTGTTGCTGACAGTGAAACCTGTGGGTTTTTTTCTTTCATCCCAGAAGTTAGGATGCCATTGATCATTATCTCTCATAAAATCAAGAGTCAACTGAAGGAAGAAGACTAAGTGTATGTGTGTCTATGATCTAGAGAAAACGTGTTTTAAAAGCTGGAGGGGAAAGGACTTCAGAGAAACAGAATTCTTTATATTCCTGCTAGTGAGGGGAAATCTTAATTTTCTTGGATCGCCTTCATTCAATTAAACCCTTCTCTTGATGGTCATGATCTGTTTTTTTAAGACTTTGATAAAATCCACATGCAGTATTTAGTTATGGACCTTTGAGGATTAGATACATCAATTCACAGTTTTCAAGTGGTCATTCTCAATTAGCAAGTCTTAAAGTGACAAGAAATTGGCATTTCTGTGGCCTGGCCTTTGAAGATTCTGATCCTCTGTCTGTACCTTTGTTTTAGTGGGTTTGGGAATCTGTTGTAAATTGCTACAGGTGAATCAAAGCCTTCAACAGAACTGTTTATAATTCTTTAAAGGATAAGCCTGAAGAACATTGTTAGGGAACTTCCTTCTTGTTCTATCTTTATTTCTTGTGTAAAAGTGGGTAAAATATTTGGCACTTGGGTTGAAGTAAGTCACCTGCCTTTGTAATGTTACACAGTTTGAACTACTTTAGACACAGGCAAATAGCACGTCCTTAAAAATTAAGTGTTCAACCTTCACCGGTGTTTAGAACCCGCAGAATATTGTTTTGATAAAGTAATCTCAAAGACTAAGCAAATTCAGAGTGTAATGTACTTACTGAATAGTTTCCTAGGTTAATTTCCTTAATAACTTAACTTTGGAATTTCATTTGAACTTTAATCATTAAACCAAAATCCAATAATTTTTGAGATTTCTAGACAGCATTCAGACAATGACAGTTATCACTATCAAGTTAGCTTTATAAACCAATTCTGTGTTAAATTACATGAAAAAAGATCAAAAGCAATTAGCATCGGGCATTATTCTCATTCCCCTTTTCTCACTGCAGTTAAAACTTCCTATTCCCCAGGTTTCCTTCACCATATTCCAGAGTAATGAATACTGTTATTCCAGTCAGGAGAGACCGAGGTAGCAGTGACAATGCTTCCTCTCATTTCATAAAAATTTTGCTGTTAAACAAGAGAGAAAGTTTTCCTCATTTTACTTCTGCCATTTTTAACAGGTCCTGGGCCCTACCAAGAATCCTGGTTTCTAAACCATCTGTGTTGCAGGTCTGTACCCCCACAGTGCCCTATAGCTTTCCCAGCTGGTATTGCACAAACATTTGTATAAACTGTAGGTTGCTCCTCATAACACTGCCTCCTAGCTATTGGAAAGATATGTTTGGGTGAAATCTTACCCTGTTCTTGACACTTGACTCAGGCTTGACTTTGTGTCTTGTGAAGAGACATATTCTCAGTCTCATCAAGGTTCTCATGGATTTTATGTGCTCTAAGGGATATGGGGTTTTAACAGAGAAATACGTTAATTTCCAGATTGCTGGAATTTGGATTATTATTTTTTTAACAAGGAGACTCACAAAACCAATGGAATATTTCCTAGACTTAGAATACCTCTGACAAAAGCCTTCAATACCAGCTTTTCTTTAGGTTCACTTTCTGAGATACCTCTCTGCTGTGGGAATTTCAATGATCTTCCTCAGCTCTTGGGTATTGTCTTTCAGATTGGGATCTCTAAAAGTAATTCAGAGAGCTGGCAATTTAGACCTTCCTGTCTTGGGCCACTTGTCCTTGTCTGTTCCCTGATACTGTTTCTCGTGTATCTATTTGTCTAAGATGCTCTCCGTTGTCTTAATGTGTTCAGAGCTCACTCTTGTTTCCTTCATCACTATGGAATGCACCTCCAGTAGCAAAAGCTACTTCTGACAAACGTGGCATTGAAAGCCTGTGTTTTTTCTTTCTGCTTCTTGAAGTTGGATTGCAAAACATAAATGAAATAGACTCTCTGTAAATGTATTCGTATACTAAGTTGCTTCTTCTCTCTGTCAAAATTATTCCGATTGCACAGTCAAATCCCTTTGTCTACTCAAATATGTTATCTAGCTTTCTGGTTTTGCTGTTTTCAAGAGTGTCACAATGTGATGTGTAATAGGATGTAGTCAGTATACATACATCTTATTAAAGTTGCAGATTTAAACTTGTCTGAAGTCCTGATGAAGACCGTGCATCCAGTTAAATTGTCATACAAATGTTTCCCTAGGTGAGATGCCAGGTGTTGTTAACTTTGTTGCCCTCACTGTTGCAGTAAGATACACTCTGTGTTGGCCATTACAGTCAAGGAACAGGGAAATTACACTGTGATGTAGTCCAATTTTGTAGTAACTTCTGTGAGCTTCTGGAGAAGTTGGGGTGCATGGGAAAGGAATGAGAGTTAATTCCTTCACTATAATTGATTTGGCACATTTTCTCCCACACAGATCAATGGGATACCCTCCACAGTGTTCCAAGGAAAAGGGGATGTGGTCCTAGGAACTGACAGTCTCCCTTTCCAGCTTCTTTTATTTTTATTTTAAAGTTAATTGGAAAATAAAAATAAAACAATTTCTTGGCAAGAGGTTTTAACTAGTTCAGTCTAATGACTACATGAACTTCATGCTTTTGTTAGCAAACTCCACGCTTGAAGAACGTAGGTATGTTACTTGTTTAACAATGAACAGAAAACTAACTAGAAGAGTAAATAAGTCTGAAAATTTGTTTACAGTCATGTATGCATTTTTCTATTAGATGAGCAAGGGTTTATGTACCTAAAAGCTTGTATAATTTTTTCATCTACAGTAGTCAGTGTAAAAGGTATTATTTCCTCCTATAACCCTTAAACCTTGTTGTGTACGTGTACACTGTGGTGGTGTAATTTTATAGTACAGAAATTGGAATTAGGTGGTTTGCTTTTAGATTTCGGAAAAAGCATTTGAGTTGATTTAGAGAGACCTTGGTGAAATTGGAGGGGCTGGATTTCACTTTGCTATTAATTTCTCCTATCCCGATAGCACTAAAAATTTATCTTTTAATATCAAAGTGTGCAAAATACATCCATTATCCATTTAAATTATTCTTCAAGGTACCCTAAATTAACCTTATTTTAAAACGTGTATGGAAACAATGTAATAAAGCTATAGCCTTTATCACATCAATCAATTCTCACTTTCATTTCTGTTCAAATTAATAGAGCTGTTCTGCAGTTCTGCAACCAGAAGAAGAAACAGTTGTTGAGCAGTAAGTTATATTTGCCACCTGTTGCAATATTCAGAAACCATATCATATGCTATTAAGTTCCAGGTGTAGACCTTTATCAAAGGTAGCTCAGCAAATTCCTTGTTTCAGTTCCAGGTGTGTAACAGCACACCTAGGACTCTTTGGACACAGTTAGACATTATGGCACAGCAGGGGATGGTATCAATGTTTAATTATCTAGACTCAGCTTCAGTGGCTGGAGACCTGTGCCTATATATATAAATAATGAAGACATTGCTTGTAATAAAGCAGCAAACCTCCCAATGTGGTGGGGTTTTTTAGTTTGTTTTTGTGTGTTTGTTTGTTTGTTTGTTTTTTCTCAACTGTTTTCTTAGAGTTTTATTTAGCTAGTGTCTTCAAGGAACAATTTATTGATAGGTTGAGGAATTAAAGGAGAAAGGCCCTGAATCTGGGTTAATATTTTCTGCTGTTTAGATCTGCTGTGTGAAAAAGGAGTTTGTGTGGCAAGCATCTGTTGATATATCATACTGGATGCACAGGCAAGAGAGTTACTCACTGTAGTATGAGTGACTATGTAGACAACTGCAGCAGATATTGGACGTAAATGCATTTGTGGAGCAATAGAACTAAATGTGAAAAATAACATTTAAACAAGATGTCACCTATGAATTAGAAATAGGAGAGTATTTGAAAATTTGAACTTCCTTGGCTTGAGTTATTGTAACACCGCCTTCATTCAGCATCAAGGAGATCTACGGAAAAGCTTGGATTTCAGGTAGCTCATTCAATTTTAGTCAGTTGATGTGTGCTAATGTTTGTAGCTTTTTGAGAATTAATGCTGTTCAGAAGTCCTTCATATCATTTTAGATCTGCAAGAAATAAAATACCTCTGTAAACGAACTACATAAAACAATTAACAGGAGTTCTGTTTGATATTGGGGATAATATGCTTTCAGAAAATAAAAACCTAGAGTGTTTTGGGTTTTTTAATGATAGAATCCTGGATACATCTTTATTAACTAAGGTAGAACTTAGTCAAGTAGTTTACTAGGTGTACAGGTACACCTCCCATTTATCATTAAATGTTTAAACTTGGGCGGTGTTAATCACTGGTGTTCATTTAAGCTGTTCATCTTTCAGTTTCAGTGTAATTGCTACATAACTTCAGAGTCATGACCTGGTTAATTAAGGTGTTCTTGCTCTCAGATGCTTGGTCATGTGATTATGAAAGAAGATATTTATTGTTGCTAATGATTTAGATTTCTGCAGTTCTAGGTGGGAGATGCATGCTGTCTTTCCAAGAGATTAGAATAGTTTTACCTCTACATTGAAGATAAGGTTCAAACACGTGTTTTTTCTCCCAGTGGGTATAATTGTTTAGTTGTTTGCATTCAGTATTAGTTATTTTTTAAGCTATAACACCATGACAATTATATATATTTTTTAACAAATTGTCTTGGCTCTGTATGTGGAAAGGAAATTCACCTTAATCCACTTTAAATTCTTTTTCAGTTCTATCTAATCCTGACTTTCTTTTTGTCATGAACATCATTGGGAGAGGCTAGAGAAAACTTTCACTATAGCGGATGTCTGGCCTCAGTCATTTGGGAAGAGCATAATTGTTTGTATTGCTATTAATATATTTATTATAGCAAAAAGTGAAAATCAGCTTAGAATTTAGCCTATGGAACCAGACACCAATCTCAAGCGTTCATTAAAAGTGTCTTAAAAAGTTATTTAAAAAGTTATTTGCTATGACAAAATGCTTAATTATTCTGGACTGTGTTGCAAAGAGGTTTTTTTGTGGTAATCTGTGTTTCTGGACTCTTCCTTTTTTGTTTTATAGCTTCTTCATGTGTTTATCTTAACTGGCTATTTATAAGAGACTTTGAAATAAAATAGCTATGATCCTCCAACGTTAGGCTTCTGTACTTTTATTGTGCCAAAAGCTTAATATAATACCATAGATCTGGTTATTGTTGGGTCAGCAGGGGGTTCTGTTAGTTGAAGCCTCCCATAGCGTGCAGGTGACATACTGAATGAAGAAGGCTGTGAACTTCAGTGTTCAAGATCCAGACCTTCACATAAGTGAATTCTTTTGTCTTTGTGGAGCACATCTGTCTGTCTCTAAAAATGATCTGCTGCAAGATATTTTAAACCAGAAGTTTCATAAAACTTCTGTGACCAGCCACTGTTTCAGACCTCTCTCAAAAATGTTCACAGATAAATAACTAGATAATTATGCATTTGATTTGAAAACATACGATGTCTAAGCCAAGTGAGAATAATAGTACTGTAAATAGGGATTTCTACTGCAGTGATGAAATTCGTAAGCATAGGAAACACAACTTTACTTCCTTGAAGGCTGGTGAAGACATGACTGGTCCAAACCCACCGGCCCAATGTGCCATCCTGTTGCTGTCACTGTAATAATGCTCAGTAGGCGAGATGTTGTAGTGATCTACTTTTCTTAGGTCTCTAATTAGCCTGAAAAAGTTTTTTTTCCGTATCTGTTGATGTGGGAAAACAGAGCGAGGTGACGTGGACACATTGTAAATTTGTAATTTAAATTGCAAAGACACATGCATACTCGCTCCTGGCTTTCCCTCAGGTGTGCAGTAGTTCTCACGGCTGGGGCTGAATGGGAAAGAGTGTGTCTCTAGGCCAGAGGCAAAGAGTTCTCTATAAATTTGTGAGTTTCCTCCTACTGACCTCTCCAAAGCCAGTATTTCTCGCCTGATTAGCAGCAGTCCTGGCATATGAGAAGGAATCCAACACTGAATTTTGGAATTTAATGGAACTTAAACACACTTTTGTTTTAGACGGCCCTGAAATAATTTGGACAGTTTTTTAAAACTACTACACATGAAGCATCATCTTCTACTCCAAGTGTAAGTAAACTCTTTCCATATATACCAAACTAATTTGTCCCTGATCTGGTTATATGCTTCTGTTTAGTTACAATAAACCTTAAAGCAGTCCTTCAGAAAGTTCATGGCATCATAAGAAATGCAAAAAGGGAAGCCAGGTTCTCTCCCCACCACTCCCACCCTGTCATTTGAAAGTTCTGCAGTGAGGTCTTTGTTAGGACTTTACAATTGTGGTTGAGCTGTGGCTGTTTTTCTTAAAGCCTGAGGATATAATAAAGTTACTGAGAATTCTGTCATGTATCTCACCATTTACTTGAGTTAAAGTTAATTGTGAAGCATTAGAAAATGTGCTACTTAGGCAAGGTCCTTAGTTGTTACTCTTGTAAGTTCATAGAAAGTGGTTTTACTGTGGAATAGAAGCTTTGTTTTCCTGTGTCATGGTTTAACCCCAGCTGGCAGCTCCACACCACCCCAGTGCTTCCTCGCTCCCCCACCCCCGTGGGATGGGGGGAGAATCAGAAGGGTAAAAGTGAGAAAGAAACTTATGGGTTGAGAAAAATAGTTGAATAATTGAAAAGAAATAATAATATAAAATTGTAAGGGGGGGGGGAAGCAAAGATGGAGGGAAATAAAACATAAGAACGTGGGATGCAAATGAAAATTGCTCACCACCAACTGACCAATACCCACCCAGTTCCCAAGCAGTGGGCTCCTGCCAACCTCCCCCTGAGTTTATTGCTGAGCATGACATCAAATGGCATTCAACAGTCCTTTGGTCACTTGGGGTCAGCTCTCCTGGCTGTGTCCCCTCCCAGCTTTTTGCACACCTCCAGCCTAATTGCTGGCAGGGAATTCTGAGGAGCAAAGGCCCTCAATCTTTCTGAATGTCTTTTTTACAATTTTTTAAAAAACTTTTAAAATACTGTCAGTGTCTGTAAGTGTATTTTGAAGAACGGGCTGGAATTTCAGTTCTGACATCTGTGATGGAAAGCTGATCTTCATAAGCTCAGTTGTGCTTATCCATTCCATAACAGTAGGAGGCAGTTTACTGGCATACCCATCATCTGTCATTCACTTTAAACATATTACTGTAACTAGTGTCCTAATTATAAAAAACAAGGATGAAAACCAATGGATAGACTACACAAAACTTTGTCAGTGCTTCTATGACATTTAAATTAGGATTTTAAACATTTAATTTCTTTCTACAGACAGATGAAAAAGTGAAAGAGCTTTCAAGTTAGAGAATTAAATTGAAATTGATTAAAAAATTAAAATTAAAACCATAAAATTAAAATTAATTAAAAAGAAATCACAATGCTCTGATACTAAGAGCTGTGCAACAGAAATATAAGGAAATCTTTAATTTTTTGTTCACTTCAGTATTTTTAAACGAGTCTTTTATTTGGAACAAGCTGTTTTAAAGAGAACCAGCTGAGGTGGAAAAGTCAGGGTAGGAGAGAAAAAAAAAAAAAGAGGTGAAACCAACCAAACTATTCTAAGAATAAAAGTAGTTAAAGCATCCTAATTTGTGGCTCATGGGTACTGTTGACACAGGGCCTTTAGCCCTTTCAAGTATCTAGATCTGAAATCTAAAGGAAAAGAAAAATAAAATGAAACAGAAAGGTAAAGGAATCTGTCTGCCTTTAGGGGATGTTTACAGAAATGCCAGAAGTATTGAGGGAAAGCTTCAGAGATTTTATACAACTTTCCAAAGCCTTTTACTGTTGGTGCATTATTGTAACATTGCTAACATGGTACCTGACTGAACCCACTAGAGGGAGTCAGAAATATTTTATTAAGGTACTGCTAAGTCAGTATTTAAGGTTACTTCTATTTCTACTTTCTGTCACTCTAGGGAAGTGTAACATAGTAAGCACTGTGTCCTTTGTGGCACATTCTAACCTGCATGTCATACAGATGTCATAGGTAAGGCTTTATTCATGTCCCACATCCACCAAACAGAATCAGTCTGCTGTGTAAGGCAGTTACTTGAGGTTGTGCATGCTACCAGTTACATATTTACACAAGAATTAGGGAAGAAAGGGGTGGTTTTGTCATAGAGAAATAGACCACTATCTTAACCTTCAATGGAGTGTTAGGTGTCCAGAACTGGGAATGAAAACATAAAAATTCACAATTTGGCATAACAACCCAAGACAATATAAAATTCTTTTGTAAGAAACCATACTGTAAGGATTTAATCCCAATTAAAGTGCGTGTTCAACCACTTTTCTTTCTGAAGCCTCCAACATTTAATGTAGCCCATTTCTACAGGCCGCATGCAGTGTCTCCACAGACCTTGGCTGGCTTCACTCAACACTGGGTGTAGTGAATGCTAAGAAAATGAAGGGAGAAGGAGAAAACACGTGGAGATAATACCTCCAAGATAGGCTGGTTTATCAAGGTAAATTGATAAGAGCTTCCACATGTGAGCACACCTATTTAAAAAGATTTCTTAACAAGCTGCATGCTTTTTGTTAGGCAGACTGCATGTCATGTCTGAGGCACAGCCCTAGTTTCCAGGGCATACTTCTAGGAAGCTTTTTATTCTGGTAAGAGCTTCAAATCCCGATGCAATGTTTATCAGGGCTAAATTAGCTTTGTAATTAGGTAATATTCTTTGAAAGATATGCTAGCTGTTAGCTGCAAACTGAAATTGTAGTGTGGATGTTTTCTTGAAGAGACATTACTGGTCCATTCAGTTATTGGTATTCCTCGGGATACTCCGTGACTTATTGACTGTTCTTCAGTTGTAGTCTGACATTATGAGTTTTGAAGGACTTAAGGTATGAGACTTTTCATTGTTCTGCTTTATACTGTCGGTTCAAATACACATTATGTGTCTGTGAGAAGTTTTACCACCTTCTGTGTCTCTTTCCCCACAAGAGGGAAGGATACAAAAGAACAATAAAGCAGGAAGTGGTTGTTAAGCTGCAGATAGAATTACCTGAGTGAAATGCAAAGTAGTACTTTAGGGAAGGCAGTAATTCTCACTAATAACGCTTTCAAAGCCTGCTAATTTGTACTGGTAGGGAAGGGGAAGCATTTACCTAGCTACCTCAACAGGCTGCTGAAATAGCAGAAGGATTTTGCGCATGTGGAATTTGTAGATATTTTAAAGGAAGAAATAATTATGGAAGTAGATTTGTCAATATATATAAAGTAGAAATGTAGGCAATTAACCAGATGTGCTTCCTAAGAAAGTAGATTATTTGACATATGGAATTTAAAAAGATGTATTTCACTATGTGTAACTTCCTTTTGCTTTAGTAAAATATGCTTGTTCTCTTCAGCATATTGATAAGTACTATATACACCTGATTGTGATAGGGGTCACTTATTTTGTTCCTCTTTTATTCTCCTTTTCTATTTTGAAATTCTTTAAACCGACAAACTGATGTATATATAGACATATTTTTAACCTTAGATTTTCATACTCTTCTGTCAAGGTTAAGTGTGGCTGCATCTTGTGGAAGCATAAGATGTGTAGCTGTTGTATCGTGTAGCTCAGTGTAGGTTTTGAGCCTGGATAGCACAGCATATCTAGCCGGTTGAAAGAGGTGATCTTCCCACCCTACACCACACTGGTGCAGCCAGCTCTGAGTACTATGTACAATTTTGGGTGTCTCAATGTATGAAGGACATCAGACTATTAGAGTGTGTCCAGAGGAGGGAGACTGAGATGGTGAAAGGTCTCCAGGGGAAGAATTGTGAGGAGCAGCAGAAGTCACTTGGCAGTGGAGGGGTAGGTGTTAATCTTCTCTCTAGTGACCAGTGATAGGAATGAGGAAATGGAATGAAGCTGTGTCGGGGGAAATTCAGGCTGAATGTTGGGAAAAGATTGTTTTTCTTTTTTTACCGAGAGCATGGTCAGTCAGGGGAACAGGCTCCCCAGGGATGTGGTCACAATGCTGTCAAAGTTCAAGGAATGTCTGGACAATGCTTTTAGTCATGTGGTTTAGTTTTAGGAAGTTCTGTCAGGATCAGGGAGTTGGACTCAGTGATCCTATTCAAGATATTTTATGAGGCTGTGATTCTGTATTTCTTACTGTCTGAGCTTTGAAGCTTGTAGTGAAAGCTGTGCTACTACTGTGAATCTAACCAGCAAGTTTATGTTAAGATGAAGAATGTTTGTGTGGGATTCAGTACAGCAATAACTGCGTGATAAGCATGTCCATTTTTCTATTACCATTCTCTTACGCTTCATTACACTTGGATCTTTCATTTTTCAGTAATGCCTGATGACACAGATGATGTAAGCAGTGTAGTTCTGCTGACTTCAGTTTAATGTCATCTGCATACAGCCCCTAGACTTACTGTGGTCCTGTCACATTTTCTCCCTTTTTGGCCTCTCGTTGATGCTGTCTTGTAGTTCTAAAAAATCTCTGAATACTTAGCACCATTCATCTTCAGACAGTTTACACACGTTAACTAATGAATAAGCTCAGCACCTCTGTGCTGTAGATCATTTGTTATTTGTTGTTAGCTGGTTCCTTAATGAAGCTGTGACGTTAGTGGAGAACTTTGAACACAAAGAGGCATAAATAACATCTAATTGAGATTGCCAGGCAACAAAACTCTCCAAATCACTGGAAGATATTTGAATGTTTTCACCAGTGCCTTTGAGAGTAAAAATCTTTGCTAAATAAAAGGACTTGGAACTGTGGTTTGGATGATTTCTATAGCGTGCCAAATCTAGTGGAACATGCTCTTTACTTTGCCTGAAATAACTATTATAAAAATATCTAAGAAAATAAGGAAAAGTTAATATTTTTTTCTGAAATAAAATGTAAAGTTTTCAGACATCTTGGATTTGTATAATCTCTTAGAATCAATCATTTTGCTCTAAAACTGTTGAATATTAGTTATTTTAATGTCTATTTCTATTACCTTACTCCAGCTATAACTTCCTATTTGTATTTTTCCACCAAAAATTTAGAATCATAGAATCATCTAGGTGTAAAGACTTTCAGGATCACTCAGATCATCATTTAACTACATCCCTTCCATCACAAATTTTTAATCTGTCAGCAAAGGTGCTCTAACAACAGTCTCTACACAGAGATTTTTTTTTTTTTAAGAATTCAAGGAACACATAGGCAAAACCAGATGGACTGAGGAGTTCAAGAAACTCATTTGTGTGCAGCAATAGCTAGGAATTAGAGTGAAACAATTAACTGTAAATTCTTTGCAGAAGATTAAATGATACAAAACCACCTAAAGTTACTGATTGAACTGAAACAATGAGAATTAATTGAATAATGGATGTTGGGGGGAAAGCTATAAGCTGCTTCCTAGTTGAGTTTCCCAAGCATTGGTACTGGGGAAGATTGTTAGTACTTTCACTAGTGCCCTTGGCACAGAGAACAAGAATGCTGTAATTAAATACATTGGTGACACAAAGCTGGATACTTACCAGTACAGGGGAGTAATGGGTTACCTTATAATAAAGAACCAGATGACCTTCTGAACTCCAGTAGTAAAAATGAATGAGATTAAATAGCATGAAGTGTAAAACTAGGAATTGAAGGGCTAATAGGAATTTCTACTCTGAACTACAAGGCCGGGGACTCCTGTGTGGCTCAGTCCTGCTCAACAACCTTGAGTTCTGCTTTCCATAGCTGTGTCCAGGCTGCCTATTAGGAGCAGTTCTTGCTCCATGCTGTTCTCCTGCACTGAGCGCTGGCAGCATCTGGGAGATGCTGGTTAGCAAAGGCCTAACTGTGCCAGCAAGCATGAGAATTCAGAAGCAATCATGGGCCAGCACCTGGTGCTGTGACATCATTATTTCTTGCTAGTAAAGGCATAGCCTGAAAGAGCAAAATCTACTTGGTCTTGAAAAATGAAAGCAGGGAGGGTATGTGATTGGTCTCTCAAAAAACATCCTGCAGCAAACACTGAGAGAAAGGAGCTACTTAAACTAACTGGCAACACTGGTACAAGAATTCAATAATAATAAATTAGTTTGGAATAAATGAGCACTGGAAATTAAAAGGCATTCTTTCCATTGGAGCTGTAGGACTTGGAAAAGCATGTTGGCAGGTTTTGGTGTCATTATTTCTAGTTAATTTTAAGACAGAACTTTTAGTAGAGTCGTTAAAAAAAAAAAAAAGCCTGTTGCCTGAAGCAGCAGGTAACAGGAATCAGTATATGAGGTCTTTTTCTATCCAGTACTATTGAGTGACCTTAAACTTGCTGAGAAAAGTAAAAGCAACTGTATGCTTAGTTCTCCTGCTTTCCTAAGACTGTTAAATTCTGAAACTTTAGTCAAGGTCAGCTGTACATTGTCAATGTATTACATAATTATGCAAGGTTTTTGAGGATAAAGAAATACTTTGTAGAGCCGTGTTGTAGATTCTGTTCACTTATGGCAGGTTTATTTATTGCCAAAGCTCATTACGCTTACTTAATGAGCTCTTGCAGCCCTGTGGAGTAGTACTGTGTGGGCTGATGAACTTCATTTTGGAAGCAGTGCAGCTGTATTTGCTGGGATGTATTACCGGTGTGTACTATGTCCAGCTCACACCACTTTCACATTAGCCGTTTCCTCACTGGAAGTCTTTACACCATGTAGTTCTTCATGAAATCATGAAAGCTGATGAAGTTGCATATGGACAAGATGGCACGGTGCTGGAATTAAGCACTATTTCCATTGGCATTGATAGAAGCACTTTGGACAGGACATTGTTGTGTCCTCTGCTATAATGAAAACATCAAATTAGTGCCCTTAGAGATCTTGAAGAATATCAGCTCTTTCATACATGAACTCTTTTTATACAGTATACTTCAGGAAGGGTATACTCTGGTTTGTATTTACCCACCTAGATTAGTGTTTCTAGTCCTTCTGTGCACATGGAGGCCTTTTCCACATTTTTTTGAACAGAAATATTCTGTTTTCCTAGACAGATGTCTTATTTGCTAATTGTACTTTTGGTTAAAAAAAAAAGTTTGAACAAAATTGTAGTATGTGCCATAAGGATAATGAAAAAATTGATACAAGAGTTAAGCACTGTCCATTAGAACAAAAAAAGACAGTGTTAGTACTAAAGAGTGAGCATACCTCTTAAAAAATGTATTGATATTCTTATGCTTAAAAAAAATTCATAAAGCTATATACTGCATGAAATCCATGCACAAGAACAGATAGACTTATTTTATGCTGATTTAGTTCTTTATGACCGTCATAATTTTTATACATAATATATCCATTCACTACAAACTCAAGAGCAAATGTGTAGTGTAGTCACCCTCTCAGTATACTGACTTTTTGTGTGCAAATAGAAATATCCTTTAAAATATATGTAAAGACACGTGTCTCCTACCAGTATTGTAAACCTCCCACTTCTATTAACTGGTATTGGAACTGTTGTGGTAGACAGTTTGGGGGGATGGGTATTTGTGTGTCGTTGCAGATACAGGGCCAATAAACAATACAGCAGTTTTAGTATTAAGTCAAACTGATCATAGCTTTATTACTTGCATGGTCGTGAAAGTCAGTACCATAGCACAGACTAGTGGCATAGCAAAATACTGAAAACCTAGCATCCTTTATCAGCTCTTCTAAGTCACAAATTCAGAGGTTGTCTTTGCTCCTGTGATACACTTCATTGACTAAATACATTAATTTCACAGAAGGAAATGGCGTGACACTAAGGTTGAAGGTTTCCCACAGGTATAGTTGAATAAATAAGTTGGAAGGTAAGTGCAGTGATCATACAGAACTGTCTGAGCAGTTCAGGGCTGACTGAAAGTTAAAGCAACTTTCCATTTTATTGAATTATGGCTACAGTTTTTTGGAAACACTCATATTTCAAGTAGGCAAAATGGGAAAAGGTCATCAGCAACTGGGACTAAAAGTAAGGAAGATTTTCATATACTAGGGCCACATTATCCCAAGGTGCACAGACCTGCTCTATAACTGTAACTCCCATGACTGTACAGGGGAAGCTGACTCAGGTTACCGGGTGCAAGAGCTGAACAGCAGTGGCTGTTCTGAGTCAATGCAGTTACCAATGAAGAGATAAAGAACTCCTTCCTCAAGAAAACATTCTTGGTACAGGGTGGCTTCTAACGCACTGCTTCGTGATGTGTTGAAGTTGTTTGGAATCTGTGACAGACTGGGGGGGAAAAAAGTAAAAGAAGAAAGGGACTGTAGTTTGTCAGTAAACATGATTAGATACTATGATGCTGGACACAAGCAAAGAGTTCTTCTGCTCTTTCAGTTTTCTCCCCCTTCCTTTCAATGCACCATTCTTGTTACCTTGTATAATGTTTAAGAAATTATGTCTTGCAATTACAATACATATATATTTAAAACAGTGAGATTTTTCTGAAGAACTCTAGAAGCAAGCACAACAGTTAATATAAAGTCAAGCAGATGATCTCCTAAGAGATTTGGTGAAACCATAATAATAATAAACCTTATGGAAGCCTTCCAGTACAGTTTTGCACCTCTGCATACCCGTAATTTAAAGTAAAGTTCTGAAGGCTGATAAGGATTTGGTGTAATTATTTCTCTGAATATAATGTCTAAGCTATCAAACTCAGACTGGTATGTAACCAAATACACTGTGCCTTTTAATCTAATCTTAAATAAAGTAAGATTTCCATTTTGTTCTTAGAAGTTAGTGTTTGGCCACCTGTAATTATACTCAGGGGAACAATGAAGGCTATTTTGTAAGGTAGCTGTCTTTTCATGTAGTTTATCTGAAAATATTAAAATGATTGACATACTACGTGCTTTTTATGAAATTACTCATTTTTTACTTGAAAATGTCCACAAATATAATACCTTTATAAATACCTTTTCCATTTTATTGAATTTAAAGACAAGTATGAAATGTATTTTGAAGAATTCAATCTAATGGGCTAATTCGTAACGTTTTATTTAAGACAATACAAAGGAGTGAATTTTATTTTTTTGGCACATGATGTTTAGATATGAAATGGCTGATTATTGCACTTCTAAAGGATTCGTTTTTGTGGGGTTGTATAAGCTTGAGGTAAATCTGTCTAATCCAAAAGAGAATGCTTCTTTTCAGCGATGTGTATATATATAAAAATTGTCTTAAAACCCACAAATGTAATCAAAAGTTTCATGTGAAAATGTCAGGCTAGTTATCTTTTATGTGGTTATTTTCACACTAAAGGAGGAATTCGAGAAGGAGTTCAGCAATTCTTTTCCTAAGCACTAGGTGGTGTTTCAGCCTTTTGTATTGAAATGCACATCTCGATATAGTGCCACTAACGCCCTAAATTCTAGTTTTAAAATATACTTAAATAACAGAGATGTTGGAAAGTGGATTTTTCTTGTCCATTTTTGTCCTTTTCAAATTGGCAGTGTTCCTGTGTTGAGAAGCACTGGTGAATTGCAACACTGGTGTTTGTGTACAAAATATGTTCACATGACTGTTGAACTCTTCAATGGTCTTTAGAAGATGTGGAAATGGGTGTAGTAAGTATCATGCCCACTCTAGAGCGTAGATTTCTGATGTAAGGGATTAGCTCCATTTAAATTACTGTTTTAGAAGGGAATCTTTTGTGGTGGTTCTTTGCAGGAATGTCATGCATGTGTTAAGCATGCAATCCATTTGTGTAGTCTCCCCCATCCCTTCTCTGCTGTGCTGCTGTCAGTCACATGAAATGCTCTGTCCTGGCAGGGACCTGGCAGGGATGGAGCTGCTCTCTGTGTGTGTGTGAGCTGCTGAGGACTCTGCTGCAGGCACCTGGGGGCAGAAGGGGAAATCCTGTACAGGAATATGCTACTTTCCCATCTGTGCTCCTGTGACACTACCTTACATGTGTGTCTGTCACTTAATTGAGAGGTCTGCACTGTAAATTACCAGTATTTTTGAAATTGCAAGAATGCTTCTAGATGCTACGATGTGCTGTACTAATCAAGGCTTGAATTTCTTGGTGCTCACTGAAAGCACATAGATTTCTCTGTGTCAGTTGCTGTTCTGCTCGTTGTGTGTGATTAACTAAAGCTAGAATTCTAACTCCTCGTGTCGCTGTAGAAGTCTACATGGTGAAAGAACATTGGAAATAAGGCTTTGTCACAAGTGTTAGCTTATAAGTATTACAAAACTCTTAGCAGGAAAAAAATCTGTAAAATACATAAATATATGCATTTCTCATGCTGTGTGTTTGATTTTTTTAATATCAAATACCGTAAGTAAAGTTTTCTTTCTAAAAAAACTTCTGTTTCATGAGAGGCTTTCAGTTTAAGTGCTCGTATTGTCTCCTGTGGGTTTTGCCCAATTGCTTTAAGAAACATTACATCATGGAAACAGCTGGAACAAGTTTGACCTCTGCAGGGCCTAGGAGATAATATGATATCTTTCCTGAAGTGTCACTGAAGGTCAGTAAAAAACAACTTCCAAGCTGTAGACCAGATAATGATACAGTAGACAGTGACAACAAATATAGGCACAGCTTCTTGAGTCAGAGATTGGGTTTGAATGAACTTTTCTCATAAAATGTTCACTTGTTTCATACAGGTCTCATGGCATAGGCTGTTGCATTGCTCTGTTCTGCTCTATGTTGTCATCTACCTAGTTTGACAGGAGCTGAGATTTATGTGGAAACAGATCACTTTGTGTGTCATGGGGAAGAGGTTAGATCAGGAGTACTCTTGCTGACCCTACTTTTAAAGAAGGAGTACTAAATAATACTGAGAAGGATCTGCCATTCTGTGAGGTGTACGAAAATATTACTGGTCATCGTGGAGTGCATTGTCCAAGTGTGGCTGTCAGCCAAGGACATGGTTGCTCAAGTGTTTAGGCTGTGATACCTAGTTTTTGTGACATTTTAACCTCTACTGATAGAAGGAAAAATAGCACACAAAAACTTTAGGCGACTATTTTGTAGTCCTTTAGATTGTTATATTTTTGTATACTTTACTAATTGTTTCATATCTGGTCTTTTCACTGAGCTGACACAGATATGGCAAGTTTAGAACTTCTTTCAGCTGTGTACAAACCAAGCAGAAATATTAAAGGCTTCTAATTGCTATTGATTAAAGAAGGAAAAAATAGTTCTGTCTCTTGTGCTGAAATTTCAGATTGGAGCTTCTGTGTACTGTCTAACTTAATTAGCAAAGGTAAAACAGATCTGTTCTTAAATCTTTATTTGAATGATGGCTAGGCCTGAAGCATACACACAATTGAGCTTTGTCCTCAGGACATCTAACCTACTTCAGACAGCAAGCTGCTACTCAGGGAATCTTTTTTACCTTCAATGCTTTCATAGTTTGTTCCATCTTGTAGAAATAAGCAGACTTGAGTTCTCTTAGATGAGGTATCAGCACTAGAATAAGTTAAGGAGGAAGTTTACCTGGTGGCATGTTGCTACCATTAATGATGCAAACGATGCCACCTTTTCCTGCTCCAGCCCTGGCAGTTTGTGAATGAAGCAGTCAGTGAGTTTGAGTGTGCACCTTGCATCCCAGTAGCCTTCTTCATGAAGCTTCCATCAAAACGTTTTTGGTGAGACTTGACAGCATAGCCCAAATTTTCTATTAGGTAACTGCCTGGAGAATAAAAGCAACATACAGATTGCAGCTTCTGAAACCCTTTCTGGTGGGCTGAGGTAGATGTGCTGTGGAGGTAGAAACTACATTTTCCATGGGATTCAACCATCTATCTAGCTGCATTTAAGGGAAAAATGAAGAGCATGAATATAAGCCTTTGAATGTCCTGTACTGTAAACCCTTGAAGAAGAGGCAGCTCAGTGTAGGATTAGAGCTGGATGCATGATAACTAGATTGAAGGCTGAGTGTAGACATTTAAGGGACATGTAGTTTTTTGTGTCAGTTTTGGATGTGAATCCAAAAATATCTGAGTTAAGACTAAAGAAAAAGGAAGATTAAGCAGTTGCATTAAATTAGTGCTATCTACACTTCAAATTTTAGGGTAACACAGCCAGTTTGGATGTACCACTATATTAATAACTGGTCTGTTGTATTTGATTCATGACATCATGTTTTATTCTCATATAGAGTAAGAACCAAATGTGAAATTATCTTACAGATAATTTTCACTGGCAATTTCCTGCACTTCCATGTGACTGAGATGATGGGATATGAAAGCTTTGCAAGCAAGTATATTTTAGAATATTAAAAAACCTCATTACTACACACAGGATTTCACAGCCGAGAAGGTGTAATAATTTTAATAACTTAGTAAAGATACAGTGAAAGCTAAATCTTGTCTATCGAGAGACTCACTAGTTTATATATTGCGTTACTTTATTTATAAAATGGCTTTACCTTACAATAGCTTCGAAAATCAAGTCACTTCTTGAAGTCAGCTCCTTCATGTAAAACTAAGGTCCAGACCACTGCTGAAGTAAATAAGCAGAGCTTTTTTGAGAATTATGATTTGTTTGCAACAGCAGAGGATCTGTTCCAAAGTTTCTTACTTTCTCTTAGTAAGAGAATGGGTTGTTTAATTTTTTTGTTCCTTTCTTCTAGCATCACATCATCCTCAGCCTGTAGTCTTAATTTTCAAACCTTACATTTACTGCCAGTGGAATGTCAATATGTGGATCCTTTTCATTTGTATTGCTACTGTCTTGTGGTTTTCCCTTGTAGTACAAATGATGAAACAAAAGTAGAATAACAATGTTTCTGTATTTGCACTTTTTTCTAAAACAATTTCCTCCAAGTTTGCACAGATGTATTTTATTCTGCTGTGGCTAAACTATTATAATTTTAATAGAAAGATTTAAAATAGTTTTCTTTCTACTTTTGGAAATGACAGCAATGAATTGCTATATTGTTGATGAAAACTTTGTATGCAGTGTTTACAAACTAACAGATTTCCATTTAAATATGTCTAAACAGGTAATGTGGGTATGTAACTTGTGCCGAAAACAACAAGAAATCCTCACAAAATCGGGAGCCTGGTTCTATAACAGTGGATCAAACGCACCGCAGCAGCCTGACCAAGAAGGTATCAGAGGTCTGAGGAATGAGGAAGCACCTCAAGAGAAAAAAGCAAAGCTGCAGGAGCATTCACAGTACCAAGGACCATCAGGTGACGTATCCACACAAGGTCTGGACAAAAACAGATCTCAAGGGCTCACAAGACAAGACTCAATTAAGAATGGTTCAGGAATAAAGCATCAAGTTACAAGTGACCCAACATCAGACAGGTAAGAAAGTATTTAGTGTTTATACTAATAAGAACTCTTGAATTTATGCTACATATTTATATTATCTTTATTTTGTGGCCTGTAAGATCCATACTCAGCTTTCTGAAACAAAAAGCAGCTGAGGAGTCTCTTACTGTATTTATATGGTCATGGACAATGTGTGGTGTTCATTCCTTCTCATTTAAAAAACAACATGGAAAATGGCAGTTGCAGTCTGACAGAGCTTGTCTCTGTACTGGCAACTTTGTTGAATCATAGTCATTGCAATGTATAGAAGATTAATATATTTATCTTCTGGCCACTAACTTTATAGCAGAATTTTAGTAGTCCAAAATAAAGCTTCAAAAAGCAGGTTAGTAGAAGATGGTGGCTGTTTGGACTATCAAGTGAAACCATCTGGTAGTACTTGCAGTATATAGTATTGAAGATGGTGAAATCTTTCACCTGAGTCTTTTCATGGTTTCTCAGTTCTTTTGCTGTTAGTTATTGTCATTAGTATGAAATATTTTTCTTTCCTGGTTTATCTCTGTGATGCTTTTGTTGGCTGAAACTGTGGCTGTGTCAGCACTAATGTAGTAAGACTCAGTTTAGCCAGAGGCTGGAGCTGGAGCTTCCCTCCCTTTATCTTGATGTGACTGTACCAAAAGGCACTGGAAGGCTCTCAACCTCTGCGGCTACATTTTACTGGAACACAAAAGTAAAAACTGTTTCATTGAATAAATTTAATTTCTTTCTAAGCAAGAGCAGCATAGAACTTTAAATATGATGGGAAGGGAAAGGAGAAAGTGCGCTTGCTCACGTGCTTTCATGGAAATCTTACCCTCTCTCTCCAGAGACCTCCGCCAGCCTTGGAATTTGGCAGCCAGAGCAGTCTAATCTGGCAGCCTTCCTCTGCTGCCTGGCTATGACCTCATTATAATATTTATTCCGCAAGCTTGAAACAAGTTAGACAGCTGTAATATCTTTTATGGCTAATATAATTAAAATTGTTTTTCTTTTCCATCACCTCTTGTGTTCCACCATATTTTATTTCCTATTTTTGGTCTTATTTGAGATTAAATGGAATGTAATTAATCTAACCCTCTTTGCTTAACTTATTCTGCCTATTGGCCTTTGCACTGATTTCAGCTGATGGGTTCAGCACTTAGTGGCTCTGAATGCTCCTCAGTTACATGCATAGTCTCTGAGAAGTACAGCCTGCAGTTTAACTTGATGCTAAGGAGCAGGAGAGAGAGACTGATTTTCTTGTGGTTCCTTTTTTTTTTTTTCCTTCCTTAATTTTGTCAGAAAGATGGTATCATACCTAATGTGATGATTAAGAAAACCTGTCTTGTTTTCAGCAATAATTTAATTCTGAAAGTGTTTTTATATTATATGCATACAGAAAGAGGGAGAGAGGGCTATGTGAAAATATATAATTAAGGTATGTAGTAAGCATTTACCCTAAGCATATATGAACTTTACCATCAGTTATACGATAAACATGGACTGTATAAAGTAATACTTCAGATGTTTTTTTCAGTCATTATCCTTTTGGTGTTTTATTTGGATACTAATACCAGTGTTGCCTAATTAACATATACAAGTATGCTTTGAATATATTTATGGTACATATTGCATGCTATTGAAGGTTAGAGGGTCTTCTGAGTAATTTTTTTCCCTGCTGTTCCTCATGTTAGTGGAATAAAAAATTAATGAAAATTAGCAAATGGGCTTTCAGATGAGAATATCAGCATCTCTGAGAGCGACTATCCCAGAATTTAAGGATGGGCATAGGCTTTAAGTTTGGACCTGTGTATACTGTGGTGCCATTGCTGTTCTCAGCAACAGTACTGGGAAGGCTTACAGTTTTATTATATTCAACTACTGTTAAGATAATTATATTCATACTGAAGATAATATTGAAGACACATAGAATAAATAAATATATAGAATATATATGTCATAGAACCAGCCAGCAGAGCAACATGTTACATGGGAGGTCATCATGACTGGATTTTTTTTTTCTATTCTTAAATTAATTCTGTGCAGAAATTGAGCTACTGTGGTATGGTAGACCATTTGTCTACATAAGGCAATTCCAGGAGAAAAAAAATTCAGTTCAAATTATCCAGAATAATAAGGACATAGTGGAGAAATTTGCAAAAATTCAGGTGTTTGTTGTTTATCTTGCATAATGTCAATAACAGACATAAGTAGAAAGTGAGAAGTATGTTTTCTGTTTTATTTTTCATCCCAAACACAATAGTTTTGACACAAAAAATAAGAAAAAAGATAAAATCAATAAAACCCTTGTGAAAAAAGTACTACTAATATACTGTATACTTGGGCTCTTCTTATTCAAATAGAAAGGTAAAATGTCATTTTCATCAAAGCTTTGTAGACATTTGAATCTTCCTTTGATATCATAGCGGTCATTACTTAGTAGTTCTTGCTGTCAGGTATCACATGCCTTATCTTGGTCTCTTTCTGGAGACAAGTTGGTCACAGAGCAACATTCATTCCTTGAATCTCAAGAACAGCAATGTCATTTCTGTCTCATTCCTTAATATGTCTTTTTTGTTTGTGCTTTTTTTGTTTTTCCATCCTTGAGTGGTACTCACCAGATTTTTTTTTTTTCCTCTTTTCTTTGTTAGTACTATTCTTCATTAAAATAATTTTGTTTCAGCCATTAGACTACTATTCTGTTCCCTCAATGTATACAACAGTCCCAAGTACAATTGATTGTAGATCTGAAATTTTTTGCCTTAAGGAAGCCTGGGATGATTTTGGAGTGCACATTTTCTAAGGACATTTTTCTTATATAATAGATCCATTACAGAAGAAAAGAGAAGTTAAAAGCTATTCAGGAGCAAGTTGTACTTAGCACCAGCAGAACAGTGTTCAACCATACACCCCCCCCCCAGTTTGTATTCAATATTTATAATCTGCCTTACAGTGCTTTTACTGTTTTCTGTGTAGTAAACCCATGGAGAAGGCAGAGGCAGCAGGCACCCTTGTGTTAGGTTGCCTTCAGTAATTGATCATCTTATATTTCCCATAGTTTGAGGTGAGACTAGCATCATTTTATTGCATGGAGATTTTATGCTAAGGGCAGTTGAGAAGTAACCAAATGTGGTGGTTTTCATGGGCTTAACCTTGTGAGCTGAGTATGAATGCTGCTGTAGTATAATGCTAGACTCCCTGAAAACTGCCACATGATTGAATCAAAGAAGTAGAAAATATTACTCTGTATAATCCATAGACTCAGAAGATGATATGCTGTGGACAGATGGTAGATTTATGGATGCATGCGCTGCAGTTCTTTGATTTGTACTATCAATTTTGATTTTTTCTGGATTATACTAAAGGGTCCTTTTTATTTTATTTTGATCAAACATATTCATGTACTCTATTGTTCCTGAGACTGATGCTACTCATCATTCAGTACATTGTGTTTTCTTTCTAGCAGCAAATATATTTGAATAGATATAATCTTTTTTTTCCAGTCATTTTGTAGCAGGCTATCAGCTTGTGAAATGGTTGATTTCTGAATTCCAAAGCTTGAGCCAAAGCAAATGTTTATAGTATCTTATTAAAATGTGTACATCATCCTAATAATAAAAGCTGGGGAACAGAGGCCCTTAATGCTGATAGAAGCTTTTTTACATGTAATTATGTTTGCCTGAATTGTTAGATCTTTAGTTGGTGTTGCCATGCTTGAGTTATCAAATAATTATTTTTCTTGCTCTAAGTAGGATCCATTGTAAAGTCATTGCAGTAATTTTCCGTATATTAATTCAGTGCTTTAAATTGTAGGTATTTTCTGATTTGTTGCTTTGCAAACCTATTTTCTAGATATGTGGCATTTCACAGTCCTTTTTGAACAATAGGTCTTGAAGTAAGAAACAATCCATGTGTCTTTCCAGTGCAAGGTTATGATGACATAACTATTTCTAATCTGAAATGTGTATCTGAAATGATGTTATGTAGTTCAGGTAGATGTAAAAGATTAAATGTTTGTGTTGTTTTTATTAATTCATTTTTTGTTTGTTTTTTTTCTTTTGTTCCTCTAATTCATCCAAAATGCTTTCCAGAATTTGAGAATGTTAACTTTGATTTTACTATATATATTTATCATGCATTCTATTAGTGTAAGAAAAGCTGTCCTCGAGAATATTTTTCATGAGATTCAATGCAAAAAGAGAGTGAAAATACTGTAAGAAAGTTTGTTTTCATGTTTCATGAGTCAGTTTATTATTGCTGCATCTATCAGAGGGTGAGAGATTGCAAAAAAAAAATAGAGAATTAGTTTTTAGTATCTGTAAAGATCATGATCTGTAAGGTCATGATTTGAAGCAAGACTAATGAATAAAGCTGCCTGAACCCTTTTCAGATTAACTGTAAGAATATGAGATTAAATCATAAAAACCAGAATGAAAACAACAAATCGAGAGTGAGCAGCTGCAGAGTTGCACAACAGCAGTATTTATTTTCCGGGCCAGCAAACACAGATAAAATATATTCTACTTCCCTCTTCCCTTCTCCTTTCAAAGACATCTGTATTTTGGGGGTTCTTTTTCTATCACCCCTTTTATCTCAAGAAAAAAGAGGATTTTTTATGGTGGTTTCTACACAGTACAGTGGGGTTGGAGGATGCATTTTATTTTAAGTAAGAACTGCAAACACGTGAGTTAATTCTTGAGACTACTTGGGTCTGAAGATGTGGGTTTTGTGCATATATTTGTTGTAGAATGTGTACATATATTTCCCACATATAAAGGTTTTTATTCTATGTGTTACCAGTGTCAGTGGAATGAAAATGGTCCCCTGTGTGCCTTTACTTCCGTTCTTGGAAGGAGTGCCAATGTGAGTTGGCAGCGTAGGCTCTGTCTTCTGGGACCGCAGTTGGAGATGTCAGGGTGTGAACAGTGAGGAAAAAAATAGACCAAAATAAGAGGGAAGAGGAGGAGAAAGGAAAAAACAGGCATAAGCTAGCTGAGAAATATCAAAGAACAGCATGAATTAAGTAAATGAAAATGTGTGTCTATCCGTTTCGTGTTTTATCTTTTTGAAATGACTCTTCTTTAATTATGGGTTTATGAACAACTGATGATACTGAGAACATCACTGATGGCAGTTTATCACAATTTAAAGTACGGCATTGTAATGGTAAAGGATCAGTCAAATACATTTCTTTCTGAAAGGCTGAAAACTGGCTATTTCCCAAGATTATCACTATTTTTCTTCTGCAGCGCTTATGACACAGCACTGTAGTGCAGCCTCTGTTTTGATTGTTTCTCTGAGTACCTGAGTTGGTAGATCTTTAGCCCAGGTGTCTTACAAAAGCGAAGAGTCTTCACTCGCTCCTGTGGAAAGTAAGCATATTTGAAAGCAATCTCAAGTGAAATAGAGGTATTTTAACTCTCTCATCTGTGGCTTTTTCTACTTGCTAACATATTTAAAGACAGTGAGTGGTGTTAATAGAATTGTATAGAGACTGTGTTTAAAATAAGGGAGTTGGTATCCAAGAATTACACTGACAATGGTGTGTTCATGTTCAGAAATAGCCATTAAAGACAACAGAGTCTCTAAACTTTATAGAATTCTTTATTTAAGAATTAACTGACGTGAATTTCTTTTAAACATTGTTGTCCACCACAGTGTTTAAAGCCCACATCTTTAAAGAAAGGACTTCACAAATATAATACTTTGTTAAATTCAACCTGAAAAATACTTGCACATTGAACCCATATTCTTTTCTTTGCATAACTGTAAAGAGCTGCCACTGACTTTTTCAGGTGCTAGAACAGGATGCAAAATTTGAGCATTAGAAAACCTCTACCGTATTTTGAACACATTAACTGAAGACTTAAGTTTTATGACATTTGAAATGCATTCAAGTAAGGTTTTGTCTTCATCTTTCTGCTCCTGTTCCAGCATTTTCCACCACTTTGTTAGTCAATCCTTGGAGCTGTAAATTGAAAACCGTGTCAATCTGAAAACTATAGTCTCAGTTTTGCCTTTGTTTCTTGTGCTGTCTTTCATTTCATTGTATATTTCATATGATTGTTGAGGTAGTAACTTAGAACAAATGAATTTATTTTTTCTTCACGTAACTCCTTTTTTAATTATCTCCTTGCTCTACATACAGGCTTAGGGGTGTGAATCACCATTGCATGGCTATTCCAGTTTTCAGGAAGAAACTAAAGCTATGCTTAGCTGCTGTTTCAATCTGCAATCACATAAAAAGGAAATTACTGATAACTATGGTCAAAGGAAGCAATAGAAATTTATGGGAAGGAGGCTGGAGAAAATGCAGTATGTAATTATTGAAAAGAAGCACCTCGGCTCCAAGAATGTCAGAAATCCTTCAGTGCAGAAGTTTTAATGAAACAATTAGACATTTAAGATGAGAATTAAGCTAAAATTACTTCTGAGGATGAGTAAAGAGTTTGGTACCATCTGTAATGCAGGGTCACTGTAAGAAGTTCCTGAAGGGTGCTGACATTATCTATTAACAGCCCAGACTACCCATAGCAATTATGTTTCTACCTGTTATTAACAGGTTTCAAAGGGTTGTAGAACCTCCATTCTATTCTAAATTCTGGAAAAGAGGGAGCTTTTTCTCTCTATCACCATTGCAAAACTTCCTGTCTTCTGAGAAACAAAGCCTCTTTTACAGTTCTTCTTGTCTCCTAATGTTGGTTTTGTAGGTCTGCTGCTCATGGGAATAGTGACAATGCCAACTCAACAATCAGGACGTGTGCAGCCACACTGTCACTTCATTGTATTTTTACTGATGTGTGTATTGCTTCCTTCCCTCCACTTTTATTTTCCCCACACGAGCAGAACAACCTGATGGATAATCTGTTTGGAGAAGAGAGAAAGAGAAGAGGAAACTTCTGCAACTAGCAGAACTAACCTACTTTAATAAACAGTCTAAAAATGCTGTGTTTCTTTTAAACATTAGAGTGTTTTAATTAAGCACATAATGAAGAGATTAAATTCCAGCATTAAGTGACAGTCTGAACTCAGCTGCAGTCATTCTCTGCAGTGAGCAAATCTCATGTTGGTTTTAGGGAATTTAATTTTCACAATTTTCTGTAGAGTGCCTTTTCAGAAATAATTCCACTGCAACATGATGTTTGTATTTTACTTACTCTTACCAACTGCTTGATTTTTTAATTTTTTTTCCTGATTATGTGTGTTCGTTGCATACTGCTTATTGAAAACTAGCACTTACTGTTTGCCCTTTCTCAATCTTAGGCAGAATGAGCTCAGGGAAATCTTGATATTCTGTGCTGGTGTTTGGTATCTTTGAAGCAGAATTTGGCCTTCCATGGCATTATCATGTTCCTGTACGTCACAGCTATGTCTTTAACTGTGCTAAAAGACAATTAATAATGTAAATCTGCAAACACAGATCTCACCTGTATCAGAATAGTGAGCAAGCTTTTATTAAGTACTAACTACAGCTGGCATTTACGGGATTAAACGTAGTTTTGCTTTTAGCCAAACTGACCCTGAAAGAAAGTGATAGCAGAAAAAAATTGAGGGTAGTGGCATTTTTTAAAAATTTATTTTATAAATTAATGAGGACAGTACCTTTCTAAGTTGAGCATGTCTTCTTAAAGTGCTCTTTTGTTGCCCTTGCCCAAATGTGAATGCTAGAGCTCCCTGTCTTTGTAATCCTTAGTTGTGCTGTGCTCTCTTCTTTGGAGGTTAATTTCTCTTCAGAAGTATAAACAATAGATTTTGATTGAATTTCACATTTACAAAAGTGGTGTGTAAAGGTGAATAAATTACATCTGTGGAGTGCAGCTGAGGGAAATGGCTGATATTTAATATAAAGTACTCTGCTAATTCAAGTTTGTAGTTTCTGTCAGTGAAGTGGTTCTGGAATCTGCAGGAGGTAGTTCAATGAATGGTCTTTTATTTCTGTACTGTACTGCTATAGACAGAACTAAAGTAAAAAATGAGAATGAAGAGTTGTTACTGGTACAGATTCTTCCTTTGGCTCTTTCTTTTTGTGTCTAGAAGTCACACATGATAAAGCAATCACTTCTGTAGTGCAATTTAGTTGTCATTTATCTTTTACATTGCAAGTTTAATAATCCTAGTAAATGTCAATCTGTTTTATTAAGTCAATCTGCGGAAAAAATATAATTAAAAAATGAATGTTACAGGACCAGGGTAATCATATTTTCATAATCAAAGATTAAATTATTAAGCAATACCATTTTGTTTTCTACCTTGTCTTTAGCGTGATTATTTCTTTTTCTGCCCCTTCTTTAGTCCAAATCCTTATTTGCCCCTTTGGCTACTCCAGAATGCCTTTATCTAGTTATTAATTTATTTTTAATTTTATTAGCTGGGGTTTTTTTTTGTCTATATATTCTCGTCTCTTTCTCACTGGTGTGAGATCTTATCAAACTCTCAGATCACTTCCATTGTCTAACCAAAGCTTACCCATGGTATTCCTTCACTTAAATACAAATAATTTTTTTCTTCTCTAGCCCAGTTCTTTTTCTTTCCTCTAGCTCAAGCTCATCTCTTCCCCCTCAATTTCCAGCAGTTCTGAAAACATTCTTGTGTCCTTTCAGATTGGGGTAAAGTAAGTGGATGCTTCTCTTCTAAATTTTGAGAAATTAATTTTGTGCCTTTTAGTAAAAACAGGCCTTGCTGCATTCTTTATTAAGCAAAACAGCCACAGGTATACCTATTCCAAGCAAGTAGTGCAGTACAATGTCATTTCAAATTAAGCAGAAAATGTAGGTGACCTGGAGTCAGTGACTTAAAGTGGAGCTTTAAAATCCAAGGTAGTATTTAAGAGTGCTAGGCAGTGGCTTGTGTATATGCAACTTGGTCTGACAGCTCTGCACTGTGTAGCACTGCACCCTGTCATCACGCCCTCGTGTTTCAGGAAAGGACATCAACAGGTGTCCCAGAACTGGACTTCCTGGAAATACTGTTAGGGACCTCAGTAAGGATGTCATCTTCACAGGAGAACAGGAGGTTATGTTGGCCCCACTGCAGTTTTCCCAATTTCTGGTCCAGTGTCCAGATACTTCACACTTGAATAGGTCCCTAGATGTAGTTTACCTGCCAAATTATGTTTTTATTAGGCAGCTTATAATAGGGCAAACCATGAACTTTGCTGCAGAAAACCCATTTTCCTTTGCAAAAAGAAAAAGAATGGATAACAGCTTGTATGGCAATATCTTGATAGAAAGCTGAAACGTCAGCTGCAAGAGGTTTTATTTTGCAATGACTTCATGAAAATCCTAGACTTTAAATGATAGACTTCCTTGATGATCACCTAAAATAATAATAAATAAAAAAGAAAGCTATCGATGTAGATGAGATTAAAGCAGAAAGCATTTGATTTTGTCATTCCAAATAAACTGGGAAGCTTTAGAGGGGCATTGCATTCTGAAGTTCCAAGTCAGTGCACAAAGCCAATTTTTTTTTTCCCCCCAGAGTTAGATTAATTTTAAAATTTGTTGAGCCTGGTGTAAGGCTCTGGGCTGACATACTGGACCTGCCTCAGTTGTATCTTTATGCTCCAGTTAGAAATGTGAAAAATATTTAAGCTAGTAGAGGAATCACAGTTAGTTCAACAGTCGTACCTCTTGAACATAAAGAACTCAGCACTTAGTTCAGCAGTTTCACCTCCTCATGATGCTGAGATAACTGCATTTTATTCCTAAAATCATAGAATGATAGAAATGGACATGTAATGATTGCTCTTCCTGTATCCTTCATTAACAGGGGCTGGAACAAACAGGAATTCCTGAAAGAACACAAATTTAACTTGGGTTTGCATTTCTTAAAAAGTAACTTAAAATTATAAGTGCTTCCCATATCTTGCAGCTCCAGTAAATAGAATGATTGGAGAACTTATTTTCATTTAGAATCAATAATTAAAGCAAGATATTGAATATAATAAAGTTGAAAAGCAAAAATAAGGTAATTGCTACTCAGCAGATTAATTTTTTTTATGTGGCGTTTCTTCCCTAAACAGTAACATAAATTATAATGATCCTGAAAATCGGAGTGGGAGGACAAGAGGAAGATACATCAGTTAAACAATGGAAAAGGGAGAGATATTTGTGGATGGCACTCACTCCAAACAAACTCTCTGGGTCTTTGGCTGCTAAGGGCAGTAGTCGTAGTGTCCCAGCCTCTTCTTCTGAGGATGCTGGACTACATTGCGGCAATGACTGGTGCACTGGATGCATCAGGGCCATTCATTCTTACTACTTTTCTCCTCCTTCAAGTAATTAAGTGTGTTATAAGAATGCTTCTGTCCCTATTGTAGATATTCACAAAAACTGCCAGTTATTTTCAGAGTTAAGACCAGTGAAGCTAACTAAACGAGGTTTCCCTTAAGACAAGCATTTTAAATTTCATGCTCTATGTGGCATATGGCTACTTCATTTGGAGGCATTTTTCCCCCTTGAAAATACAATTTATTTGGTAATTATAGTGTAGTATATCAAGAAATAGTATGAAGTCTTACATTTATGATAACAGTCAATTATGAAATTAACCCTAACCCCTTCCCCAAAGCTTTTCTCCGAATGGCCAGCACTGCCTTTACTCCACTAACATAAAACTGCATTATTAAATGGAAATCTTTTGAAAGTAAAATATTTACACTTCCTTAATGCTTATAAAACACAGACTCCATGACACTGTCAAAGGAAATGAATTCCAGAGGTGTGTGATCATCAGGAAAATATTCTTCTGGTATTGCAATCAGCTGAAGATAGGCGCAACCCAGGAGACCATAAATCTTACAATGACATGAAAGGAAGATAAATTAATCTCTTTGAACTCATTCCCAAGATAGGGAAGGCTCCAACTTTTATCCAGGGTACTGAACAGCAGAAATTAATAAACAATGCCATGCATAGATGTGTTCTCTTAGCTCCTGTTTTGCAAAATGAAAAGGCTAATCTTAGTGTCATTTAGAGAATCATCTCTCTTCTAGTTTGCACATATATTAGCCTTTGTTTCTATCACATACCACCTGGGCATGTTGACACCCAGTGTAGTTTGGAGGCCTTATTACTCATCTGAAAGTAGAGATACTGCAATAAATGTCTTAAGATATTTTCTAGGTGACTAAAAGGAAATTCTAAAGACTATTTGAACTCCGAAGTTCACAGGGAATGAGCGCCAATTTCTGCAACACAATACCACCGTGGGCTTCAAGGTTAATGAAACTGTTACTTTCTTTACGTAGTAAGGAGCTTTATGATCAGCCTGCTCACCCAAAGAGGTGTTTGTTGAAAGGATCTCATCCAAAGAGGATGGTAACTGTATATTTCACAAAGAGTGTATTACCTCTTTAATCTGAGTGTGGATATTGAAATCATTGCTGTGCTGGGTGCGTTTATGTTGTTGGTGATAATCAGTGGACTATTGCAGGATTTAATTTTTGCTATCTGCTTTATGCTGATCGTGTCCTCTCTGAAACTGATATAATTTGGAGAGTAAGGGGTACAATTGCAAACTCCCGACAAGCACTGCAAAAATCAACTTTTACCTTTAATACATCTCCCTGAGGTGGAAACAGAGATGTCTGAAAACTGCTAGTGGGTGTGTTTTCAGCCCCTGGTTTTAGTATTTTACATTATTAATCATGCATAATACTTTGTTAGTAATATTTTAAATCACCTTTTTTTTTTTGAAAGGTGACACGATAACTTTTGATGAAAGTAAAGAACAAAAATCTCTTTTGTAGCAGATGAAGTTTCAAAAAAATCAATCAAATCTCTATTCTAGGCCAGCACTTCTTGACTAGTGAGATACATCTCACTGGTGAACAATCCAAAACTGCAAATGAGGCATAAAGTAGGATTCATGTACTGTAATGAGGTGCAAAGAAATAACAATTGATTGTGAGTCAACTGAAGGTAAAATTGGCTGAAATACACTACTGTAAACCATGCATTCTGCAAGGTGCAGCATCTGCTCTACACTGAGCCTTCTTTATCAATGTGTATTACACGTACTCCTCTGCTTATTCAACCAGAGTGTAGCAGCTTTCTGCTCCTGCCAGGTAATGCAGCTATTTTGGTCAGGGAAATGAAGTCTCAGTTAGACCTTTTCTTACTCTGCCCAATTCTTCCATCTTAATAGTATTCCTTTAATACTTTAAAAAATACATCCCCTGTGTGAATGTGCACAAATTTGTTTTCATACTAAGAGCTTAGGGTGTATAGCCATTGCAGTAAACTGTCAGACACTCTGAGGAAAGTGGAGAACTGATTATAGGATCATTCTATGACCCAGAACTTAGAGACAGGATTTTGTGGAGAAAAACAGATGTATTTCTCCTGTAGGAAGCCTACCAGTCCTGCAGGCTTGAAACAAAATTAGCAGTATGTATGTATTATTTTAGCACAAACTAGAATCATGGTCTTGAAGGTTGAAGAAATATTTTCTACATTTATGAGAGAGATAGGTTGGTTTTTATTTCACAAAAGCCATTTCTGTCCAACCAATTTTTTGATAAATTATGTCTTAGGTCAGGGCAGTGGGTTTAAAACCCCTGCATACCTAGATTTTAGGGCATCTTTTTTTAACATGGGAGATCTAGCATCAATAAGTATATTGCTAAAAAACAAGAAGGTTCATAAAATATCTGAGTCTGTGCTGGGACAGTGTAAAGGTAGGAAAAAGGGAGGGAATGTGCACACTTGGATTTTTTTTCTAACATGGTGTCGGAACACAGCCAAGGCAGGAGTTGGAAAATGTTCTCAGATCCAGCAATACAAATGCAACCACAGAGTTATATTCATACCTCCTAAATAAGGTACTTAGACAAGCATAAGAACACTTCATTAAACCTATTTTTGGGCACTCATGCAATTTTTGGTCACATGACCTATTTTTTCATGCTCCTCTTTATTGATTATACAAGAACAAAAAGATGGCTGGGCTTCACAGCTATGCACCTTAGTCATCTATATTTAAGTGGAATGAATCTGGATGTCTGTGTTCATAACTTCAGACAATGATTCAGACAATCTAAATTCAACCTCTGAATTTGCCTAAAAGCCATGTAATTTTCATTTTTAAGCACAGAATTCCCTAAACAAGGAATACTTAGAAATGCCCAGACCTGGCAAGTGAGACAGGAACTAGGCACCCCAGCTTTGTTGTGGACCAGAGGAACACCAACTCCTAGTGTTCTGAGTTGATTTTGGGAACATGTTCAAATGTCATGTAATGTTATTATCATATTTATTCCACTTGTTCTGGAAAAAGCCCTCAAACTCCACACTATACCATTTTCCTGTTTGAAGTTGTAAGATGCAGCTCGTGCTTTTTCTCTGTTTTGTGGTGTGCCCTAGCAACAAGAGCTTTTTGCTTCACCATGAAAGTTGTATGTATTGTGTAATACGTACACAAGGGTGAGAAGGACAGAGATAAGAGAAATAATTAAGATTAAACATTTCATGTAATTAGTTTCAACTATTCTATGCCTTGTCATATTTAAATAAAATTTGCCATATTGCCTTTCAAGTAATGTATTAAATAGAATTCCACTGAGAGGTTTGAGAAGCCATAATCTACATTGAGCTAAAGAAATTAACCAATAAGTCAAACTTATTAATGTTAAAGATAGCTTAAAAATAATTATCCTGGGTGGTAGTCCTGGTTCTGAAGTCTACCTACTGATTCACTTCAAGAAGTACTACTGTCATGGTATAATTTATCATCATTAATAACAAAAGGATTTAAAAAGAGAATTTTCATATTTCTTGCCCATTTTTTTTTTTCCCCTCTATCTTACTCATCTTGGAATGTGCAATTTGTATGGTCAGTGCCAGTTTTTGTATGTGTCCATACTCGGCAGAACAGCGGGATTTCCCAAGTGAACATATGGCACATTTCCTAGTATCTCCATGAGGAACAAAATCAGACATATCATTGTGTTATCCGAGTTAAAAAAAAAATCTACCTTTTTTTAAACCATGGAAGCCATTTAAAATAAACAAGTCACGTAACATTTAACTTTCACAAGTCTTGATTTTTTTCCTTTTGTAGATTTAGAATTTAATTAAACCACAGCTGATCAAAATAAGATAAAATCTCAGCTTCCAAAGATTTTATTTGTAAAATGTATTCTTTCTAAAGTAGTAAGGCTACAGGTAAAAACTCATGTTTAACTTGCTTAAAGCTTTGAAAGTTTTAAAGCCATACTGATCAGCAGAGCAAGATTATTTCTGTCATTTACTTAAACCAGGATGAGATGCAGGGAAATCAATTTTTTTGGCCTTGTCATAGAACTTCAGCGTGCCTAATAAAGGACAGTTGACACTTTCCTGCTTAGGAAGTGCAAAGCTGATCTGGTAACTCTCTCCAAGCCTTGGCCTTTTTGGGCTGATGTAGTCTATACTCCTTGACTTTCTTGGCAATCTATACACGTCAAGGTTAATTTTGTTGTTCATTAGAACTAGACATTTGCTTGCCTTTGTTTCCCCCGCGTTGAAGGTACTAGTTCTGAGAATTTTGAGAGATGGGAATATCTCAATTCCTGCAAAGGTGCAAAATGTAAACTGACAGCTTATCTTTGTATTTTATCCTGAATGTAAGTAGATTAATCAAAGCATGCTCTTCACCATTCGGAGTGTTGTGGCACTTGCTGAGTGAGTTCGTGACTGAGGAGCAGAGCACAGCTTGCTTCACTGGCATGAGAGCAGCTCCAGTGTTTGGAGCCATGCTAGAGGCGTAGGGCTGAACTGTGCTTTTGGGCCTTGATCCAAGGGCTATTGGCATGCAGTGTTATCCCTGATTTCACTGGAATTGGGCTACTAAACAGTTGCTGCTACAGGGAACGGTAGCTCAACAGATTTGGAACAGCAAAGTTCTATTACCCTAAACACAGCAAGTCAGCAAGCAGATTGGGGTTCACATGTCTTATCTGGAGCACTGACATTATTCTTATCTGTAACCTTAAGCAGATCACTTAAGCTTTATTTCCTAAAGTATTTAATAGATAATGTACTTAGAAGATTTGTGATGATTAACTTTTTTGTAATGATTATCCTAATGATAAATTATTATTAAATCATTATTTGGTACTGCTGCTAGGGGTACAGGAGATACACTTTGAGTCATTTGTGCACGGGATACCATTGCCAGCAAGTCCAGTGGCAACTGAGGAATGAAGGAGTTAGATACAACAGAGAGATGTGGTCCCATGAGCACCAGAATCAGTATAGCCTATAATGGTGTCTCATGTTTTCCTATCCTTTTTCTTCTGTGATGTGGTGGAGGAATAACTTAAGCACCTTTTCCTATCACTTACAGTTTTGTCAAATTTCGGATGCCAATGATGTGGCTATTTACTAACTGTGTTCTACCTCTACTGCTGAAGGCAATGGCTAATGGCACAGTTCTACCCACCCTTTCCTGACTTGCATCTTTCTCATTATGGGGATGCTGATTTTCACAGAGCTTGCTAGAATTTAATTATTTTAATATGCCCCTATGAAATCAACCAGTCTTCTCAAGCATATTAATCATGGTGATATGGACAGAAAAAGGGATAAACAGACTGTCCAGGTTTCTAGGTCTCATATCCTTGGTTTAAAATCTATAACTATGGCTAAAAGAAGAGTATGGATTACTATTAAATGTCTGAATAGGAGAAGGCTGAAGAGGGACATTAAAAGGAATTATATGAATATGGATAGAATGCCTCAAAAGTGAAAGTGAGGAGTTGCAGAAATGTGGGATATATTGAGATAAAAATGCAAGCAAGAAAAACCAGTATTCGATGGGTAAACACGAGGATGAATTTACTTTCTTCTACGTTACTGTACTTTGTTAGTGGATATTTTCTGTAACAAGGTTTGGTCTCTTAGCTGGAATTTCAGTATCTTCCATCATAGATCTGTGACCTGCCTACCAGGAATAAAATCAGTATCACTTTTCTGTTCTCAATGAATGTTTAACTCAGTGAATTAAATAGTTCTTTCAATATTTAATTATTTTACGGGCGAGAGAACAGCTTCAACAGCAAAGGCAAATTCCCTTTGGAATAACCAAGAGTGTGTTGAGAAGGACATAGGCATATTTGAGGAAACCAGAAGAGAAAGCTGGGACTCGATTTTCCATGTTTCCAGACAGTGTTCTGTCAAACTTCCTGTAATAAAAAGAAGGGTGCATTTTGAATGACTGCTCAGGCACCAGCTCAAGGAGAGGATTCGTTTCTACAATTCTTGGACAGAGACTGATGCTTCCCCGACACCTGGATTTAGGTACTTTTATCCCTTTAGAATTGGGGCTTTGTTTGCATTCACCTCTTTATTGTTTCCTATCCTAGATATTCAGGATACATGACTCCCTATTTTTATGTAATGAATTTACAGTTGTAGATTTTGCCCTATTTCTTGCCAAACTTCTCCTATTAAACCAAACCTGTGAACACTGATGTGATGAAATAGAAATGGATGTGTGTCTTCCCCCCAAAAGAAAGCCTGGTTCTATTTCACTTGAAGTAGCAAAATGAAATGTCCATCCTTAATTTAATTGAAGTTAGTCCTTTAAAATATGTCCCACCTTGGAGCATCAGTTTCCTAATCTGACCCAAAATGAGAAGTCTTATAAACTGTTGTAACACCATCCAATGTGCAAGTCCACTGTTGTTAACATTCCTGTCTGAAAAGCAGGTTCGGCTGTTTGCTCTTTTCATGATGAGAATACTTAAAGTCAGAATTTTAAAATCCAAATATTTAGCTAAATGCTTTTGATAAGGGTCTATTAGATAACAGTGGTAGCTGCATTACAGGTATTTGTGCTATTAATTACTGAATTTTATTTAGTGTCCAGATGAGAAAAAAAAAGCTTGACATTTTGTACATTTAAAAAAAAAATCCCACTTATTCCAAACGTCTGCTGACTCATATCTATATTGTGTGATTCTATCAAACTTTTATGTAGTATCTAGTAAATTAAAATGGAATAGAATACAAAATTGGACTTGATAGTATCTTTTATCAGAGAACAATCTTTGCCTTATGAGCTGTAATGTATAGCTTTAATGAGGTTGCGTGACTTTATGTTGTTTAAGCTACAACTTAGCGTGAGATGTCTTTTCTGTGTGGCTATAATAAAGTGATGCCTATAAGTAATGTTTGAGATAACATGTTTGCACATATTATCAACTTCTTTGTGTAATAACTTTATCTTAAGAGCTCTCTGAATTCTAAAATAAAATTCAGAGAGCTTTAATCTTATATTTCAAGTAGAAATGTCTTATATAAATTGAAAAATATTCACACGTACTTGGGAGCTTTCTATAATAACTTTTCTTCCAAACTGCTTGTAGCCGGAGGATGTTTATTGAGATTGAGCTTGGATAGAGAAATAGCTATCCGTATGGATCTCGGTATAGCCTGGCTTAATGGATCCAATGATGCTTTACCAGGCTTGCCTTTTCATTTTGAAATAGGCTGTCAGCCATGTCAGGTAGCTGCTTAGACAACCTGGTACACTTTTTTCCCATTCTGTTCTATATCTGTGAAGCACTTTGTGTTCTTTTTATTTTTATTCTTAAATTATAATTAGCAAGAATGTGTACATATATATGCAAGTGTAAATACACAAAATACTCTAATAAAAATCACTGTCAAAATTATTTGAATAAGGTCCTCAAATGTTAGGAAATGCCAGAATCACAAGTGCTTGAGTTGTGCTTGGCTTGCCTAGTGCATGTTGAAGTACACAATTACATCACTAACTGCATTGACATAAGGTATCTGAACTATTGTGTTCTGAAACAATCTTACTGTACAGGAAATAAATTTTAGGTGTGGTTCCATGGGCTTCTTTTGATTATCTGTTCTACTCTGGTTCTGAAAGGTTGGGTAGATCCTACTCTGCTCATGCTCCTTTGTTCCATCCCCTCCAGTCTCATCCTGCCTTTTTGCTTCCTTGATTTTTTTCAGCCCAAAGGATTGTATTGTGGAAATATAACTAAGAAGGCGTCTTAGAAGTAAGTTTACATTACTGGGTCAATACAATAACATAGACCACATAGTAAAATACAATATAAAATACAAAAATGCAGGCCACTTACCCCAGAGTTAAACAAAAAAAAAAAAAATAGAAGTTTTAAATATGTATCCTGTTTTCTTAGGAGGTTTAGAACAATTTTACCAAAAAAAACCAAGTCTGTCATAACTTCCATTTTATATGTCTGAAAGTGGAGACATGGAAAGGTGACTGTCCAGTGTTCAGACCTTGGCTGGAACTACAGGGGCATTTTGGCTTTGATAACCAT
>JANHFX010029344.1:0-24594 GCA_027560015.1 Chloroceryle amazona | reverse complement strand
TCCATCTGGACTTTGAGCCACTGACCACTGCCCTCTGGATGCGGCCATCCAGCCAATTCCTTATCCACTGAACAGTCCACCCATCAATTCCGTATCTCTCCAACTTGGTGAGTAGGATGTTTTGGGGACCGTGTCAAAGGCCTTGCAAAAGTCCAGATAGATCACATCCACAGGTTGTCCCTTATCCACTGATGCAGTCACTCTGTCGTAAAAAGCCACTAGGTTTGTCAGGCAGGATCTCCCCTTAGTGAAGCCATGCTGGCTGTCCTTGATCACCTCCCTGTCCTCCATGGGCCTGATCAGGCCTTCTAGGAGAATCAGCTCCATGATCTTCCCAGGCACAGAGGTGAGAGATGAGAACTTGTCCTTTTCCACTGTGGCCTCGAATGCTCCTCACCATGGGTAAGGGCAGGAGGTGTGGGCTGAGGATAGGAGGGGATGCTCAGCCCAGGCTCAGAGTGGGCAGGAGCTTTTCTGAAGAGAAGGCTCTTCTGAGGGGCTTAAAACAACGCTGCCTTTCCCACTCCCTGTCCCACCTTCCCTGGGAGGCAGCAGGCACCACTGCTCCACAAAAGGTTGGGGACATTAGTCAGGCTTCTGGAGTGTCTGCCTCAGGTCTCCAAGTGAGCCACAGGGGCCCAGTATCAGGTTGATATTAAATATCCTTAGTAAGTGACAAAACTGCATGGAGCACTTCAAGGAGCAGAAAATGGCTGGAGGAGGAATCATTTGCAGAGCTGGGAAGATGAGCAAGTAGTGACAGCAAGAGGCACCTTGTTCTGGGCTGCCTCCAACTCCATCTTCTGCTCATCACATCAAGGAGGCAGGAGGGAGGGAGTTTCCTTGGGGGACACACATTGGTTTGCAGGGAACCCCTGCGTGTTACCAGGGGACTTCAGCGTGCCCAGGTGTGGAGCTCCTGGGATGGTCTGTGCTTGAGGAAGGAGGCCCAGTGCAGCCCCCAGATCCTTCTCGTATCACCCTGTTCTTTGGGGACTCCAGTGTTGGGCAGGGCAAACTCCTGCCCATCATGGTGGAGCTGCCCAGGAGAAAGGCTGCTTTACTGTGTCTTCTTTGTAGTGGAGGCAAATGGAAAAGAAATTTTGCAAATGTGTTTCTTGCTAACACATTTCCATGTTGGGCACTGGCTTTCTCCCAGAGAGAGCTGGAGACTGTGGACCATGGAGAAGGCAGTGCCCAAACAGCAACCCCAGCATCTCTGGAAAAGCTGCCTGCTTGCTTCAGTACGTGGCCAGCCGTGGACCTCTGGGGAGGATCTGGCTTTAGTAGCAGGGACGTAAGCTGAAAAATCCAGTAAGTCCCTGTCTAGGGGGTGAGATGGAGGCAGAGGCAGCTCTGGTGAGCATGCCTGGAGTGGGAGCTGAGGGATGATGAGTCGCGTAATCATTTGCTTGAAGCAACTGCAGGCCGTCAGCAGAGTGGAGAGATGCTTCCTTGTGTTTATTTAAGGCGAGATGCCCTAGTTTTGTGCTTTCAGTGGAGTCCCTAATTATTCCTCAGTCTTTGTAGTGAGCTAATTAGTTTTGCAGCACTCAAGGCTGGGGAACACTGATAGGCTTGGGAAGCACAAGCTGGAGGGATGAGGAGGAGCAGAGAGCTGGTGGGAGATGACTGAATGGCAGATGGGGATGGCTGGAAGCAGGGCAGGTTTGGAGAGCTGATGGATGATGGTCTGGGAAGGATGATGGAGGAAGGAAGAGCCGCAGTCTCATGTCAGGTGAGGTGCTGGAGTGTAACGATATGGGGAACAGCAATGAAGCAGCAGGCGGTAACTGAGGGAGATGGCGAGGTGGGGAGAGTGTGAGAGGGATGGTCTGTGGGACAGCAGCAGCAGAGCCCTGCGCAGGGCTCAGGGGGTGGGATCCTGCAAGGAGGGGTGCACAGCCATGCCAGAGCAAGGCAGCAACTGTCCTCTTACATGGGCACTTCCTTGGGCAGCTGCCTGTCCTGGGTTGCTACCGAGCCTTGGACATGCAGGACCAGCAGCATTTCCTGACTGTCCCATCTCTTTTCCAGATTAGTGGTGACACTGAGGAGCTCTGCTGGGAGAGGCCAGCCCAGTCCCTGACACATAGAGCAGATGGTCTTCAAGCTGGATGTTCCTCTTCCCACCCCATGAGAGCTGGGTCTTTCAGAGAGAGCACTGCAGAAAAGGTAACTCGCACCGATACCTGGACTCACGATGTTCCCATGCACGCAGTCGGGTCTGGCTGGCCTGTGTGCGTGGGTGCCCCGCTGCTCTGACACAGGACTGTGCCCCAGAGCCCATGTGCACCGCGAGCCCTGGGAGCACAGAGGTCTCATTCCTGTTCTTGCTGTCATTGGGAAGTTCCCAGTGGCCACTGAGTGCAGTGTGTGACAACTCTGAATTGCCCAGGTGGCTGTGGATTTATTAGGGCATTATCCTACTCGTGCTGCAAATAGTGTCATCTGTCTTCTAAACTTTGCACTTTATTTCAGGGAGAGAATTTAGTATATCTAGGCAATATGCTGTAGTTTTAGCATATGATAAAGCCCTGCTGGGGAGTGTAGTTTTATTGATTTTGTTATTAAAGTGCCACTGGAATAAATTTGCTCATTTGAATGAAATGTCTTATTACCTGGATCGTAACAGGAGCATGATGAATTCTCCAGAGGCGCTGGAGCGACCCGCTGCCTGGTGTTGGGGACTCGAGGCAGAGCAGCTAACAGGGACCCACAACTGCCACCCTACTCACCCCAGACTGGGATCCTCTGATAACCTCAGCACCCACTCGAGTCCACTGGGAAACTCTGCTTAGAAACCTCCAGATGGGAACGGACTGGAGTGGCAGGGGGCACTGTGTTTCAGTCGAGGTTCACATTGTTCTCTGATGCTTTGCTCAGGTAAGGTTGTTGTTTTAAAGGTAATTGAGGAAAAAATCTCTTTCACAGGGCAATATTTCTTTAGTAACACCAGTAATGGGGGTGGATTGGGAAATGAACGGTTCCTCATTATACCGTGACCTAACTGCACAGCCCATGCTTTCCAGTTAAAATTTGATTGCCTTGAATCCTGCAGATTATGGAAAATAAGAAAAAGGCCTAGTAAAATTTATGGGTTTTAATCATAAACTGATAGAATCACAGTAAATCTATCATAAGCATGCAGATACAGACCCAGAAAAGGGCAAGGAAAGCAACAGGCCTGTTTTTTTTCCTGAAGGAGCTGCATGTACCCATGGCAGAGATAGGGAAATGAGGTGCAGGGCTGCTTCCTCGGCCATCTCCTCTGGAGTGCTGAGCCCCCACGCCTCAAAACCTTTCTTCTCTGCTGTGTCCTGCAAGAACATGGTAGCAGGGATGGCCCTGCAAAACCTGTGCCCTGTCTCATGGCAAATGGCCAGGAAGGCTGGAGAGCACATGGGGAGTGAGGAACTGGGGGGACAGGGCAGGAGGGTAGCAGAAGGGAGAGAGGAAAAAAGGAGGCAAAGCCCAAAGATCTTTCCCTCCGCCCTTCTGTGCCACTGTGCTTCCTTGCTGAGGAGGGAGCAGGATGACACCCAGGTGAGATATGACGAAGAAATGTGTGTGCAGAGAAGGGGCCATGGGAAGCACAGATGTGTCAGGGAGAGAAGAGCACTTGACAGAGAGAAATGGCAGGAGAGTGAGAGAGAAGCACAGAAGGCAGAAAGTATTTTAAAAAATAAAAAAAAAAGTGAGAGAGCAAGAGATAAGGGAGAAAAAAGGGAGAGAGTAAAAAATTTACTCTGAAGGAGAGATAAGAGAAAGAGGGCAGTTAGTGAGAGAAGGAGTAAAATTAAGTTTGATAAGGCCTGATAGAAGTGGGGGAGGGCAGCACAGTCAGGGGCTGTGGGCAAGGAGCTGGGGGGCAGGTGCAGGGTGCAGGGACGCAAAGGGTCAATCTGACTCCTCTTCTGTGGTCACCCTCACCCCTGCCAAGGCAAAGGTGTTGGGCTTAAAAGAGGCCTTTTTCACTGCTCTACATACCTCTGACAATCTGGGGAGACTTACTGAGTGGGCGCAGGGATTGATGAGGAGGGTCAGAGAGTCAGCAGGGATAAATGTCTCTCTCATAACTCTGCTCTGCCTCGCAGCAGAAGGGGAGAGACAGGCACCTGCCAGCCACAGCCTACAGAGATGGGGAAATGTGGAGCCCAGTGGGAAGGGAAGTACCTGGGATGGGTGATGTGCCCAGGGTGGAAGTGATGAGTAACCCATTGTCCTCCTCCCTGTCACCTCCCAACACAAGGGAGATGCCCTTGGGGCTCCTGGTCCTGGAAGCAGAAGAGGTAAGGCATGGTTCCCCTCCATGCCCATCTTCTTGGGGCTTTTGCTGCCTCTTCTAAGCTGTAATATAAAGTGCTTGGTATTTTCAAAAGAACTAAGTGAGAAGTGCTGTCTGGCTCTGACACAGGGCCCATGGTTACCTGAAGAGCGATAGTGGAACCAAACCCCTGCTCATTCAACCCTGATTAAACTGCAATAGAAACATGCTATAAATTTCAGCAAAGGAGACAAAGAGAGTTTATTCTTTGAGGGTGGTGGGAGGGAGGTCCCATTTTTACCAGCCATGAAAATTGCTGAGTTGAGATGCTGGCCACTCTGAGATGCTTTTCTTCTGCTCCATCTATTTGCTTTAATCACATGGTGACTGAAAAAAAAATATTATCCAGGTCACAAAGCATCGAAGACTAAAAAAATTCAGTGTGGATAATAAGATGTGTGACAGGCAGCAGTGCCACTGAGCATTCGGCAAGCTCCCTAATGAGGGACTTGTGGCTCGGATGCGGGGTAGGCAGAAGGGCTGAGGTGGTAGGTCTGGGGCACATGTGGACCTGGGTGGCAGGTCCCAGGCTGGGAAAAATCCTGTGCTAGCACAGACCGAGACATTACACAGAGAAGAAATCATTTTCACTCTTCTTTTCTTTTTCTAAAGCTTCTTTTTAACAGTTGAAGACTTTGTTCCTCCCTTTGATTGCTGGGACACTGTTGCATGCTCCAAATACCTTGTTGGGCTTGGTTATTAGTATTTTATTTTTTTAATCTATGTGTTGAGTAAGTTTTTTTAATTACAGCCTTAAAAAAAAGGATAACTGGAGTCAATTAAGAAGCTCTTTTGCATTGCTAGTGTTAATAGCTGTCCAGGATCATGGAGACCCCCCCCTTCCACCTCGCTGCCATCTGTTGAACCACTAATTGAGTTATTGTCAGTGCTGCCAAGGAGGCTCAGATGGAGATGTTGGCACCTAAGGTGCTGCTGTGTGTGGCTTTTACTCCTTGGCAGCTTCCTCCAGAGGAGGGGCTTAAACTCAGGGTGTCCCTGCCTCCCCCAGCCCCATCAGAGCTCGGGTGCCCAGAGCAGGAGCTGCGGTGCAGGTGGAGCCAAGTGCGCCTGCCTTCAGCTCCCAGCTGAGGGTTGTGTGTTGCTGTTTGTGGTTTTGTGTTTAGCTCACTGAAAACGTTGGTTAAACACTGATGGAAGGGGAAACTCGCAAAGCAAGATTTTGCTTTGGCTGTCTTAAAAAGCAGAAAGCTTTTTTTAAAAAAAATGGTTTGGTTTCAAAGTTATAAAGGAAAAACAGATCAGAGATGAGAAACTAACAAATCAAAGCTCCTGAAACCTGCTGTGGAGAAGGAAACACAAAATGTTTTGTTTGAAGATGAATAGAAAGCTGAAACCAGAAAAAAATCCCCCCTTCCTATGAGCACAGATGTTTCAGGTTAGTTCTTCTAGATTGGCACATTGCTGGAAGAAAAGCTAATCCATCCTTCTCCCTGTTGGCACTCCAGGTTCCTGTCGCTTATTTTTCATCATCTCGTGGTGACTTTGATCCCTGAAGACTCTTTAACAGCTTTACAAATCAAGCATGCAAATCTCAGCCTGTCTACCTCAGAGATGCTGCCGAGACTGGGCAGGCCAGGAAGCTGCTGGCCAGTAGTGTGTCACTGCGAGTGAAGCTGGTGCAGGTTGTGGTGGGAGCTGGGAAGGATGTGATGCTTCTAAAAGCCTTTAGTGCCCATATTACCACTATTTGCAGGCATGTTTTGTGCTGCTGGCACAGCCAAAGGCCATCAGATCGTGTAGGGGTGCCCAAGATGAGGTATCAGCCCTGTTTCTCCCATGGAAAGGCCCCATGGGAGGGCTGGCAGTGGCCTTCACCCCACTCCACCTTCTGTGGGTTGGGAAATTGGCACAAACCAAACAGGGAATGGCTGATGCTTCTCTGCTTTTCAAAGCTTAACTTGAGACATCTCTTTCCGCAGCATGCTCTGTCTCTTAATGTCACGCTTTCCCTCCATGGTTGCTTTTTTTAATTCAGGCCCTGCCCAGGGAGCAGTTTAACCCCAGTCCTCCCCTTTTCCTCCTGGAGATGATACAAACCTTCCAGGCCTCCAGATGCCAAGTTCCAGCACTGAGCAAAGGCAGGTCGCTGCCTGGTGACAGACACTGCCCTGCTGCAGCCCTGAGCCTGTTCTCCTCTGGCTCAAGCCATGCATGTGTTTATAAACATATGAAATACTACTTTTTTTCCAACAAGGTCTCCTGCGAGCCTGGAAGCTAAATTCCCTAGGATGTGCCTGAGGGTGCCTGCGAGTCTGGCTGCCAGCGGTCAGGTCTGAAAAGCACCATGAGAGCTCTCCCAGGCAGGTGGGGAGCAGAGCTGGAGCTGCTTGGGCTGCAGGGTGCCAGGGCTGGATGCACCTGGGTGGGCAGGGCGAGGCTGGGCGCTGCCAGCAAGGGAACGGCAGCATCCCTGCCTGCAGGGACAGCCATCCATAGCACCACAGCCGCCTCGTCCCCATTGCAGAGGAGCACTGCCCAGGCACAGCCCGGCCCCGCTGGCTCTCAGCCTGGGGGCTGCAGGCACAGTGAGCTGCTCCCTGCCCTGCGCCAGGGCTCTGCATCCTTGTCACCTTGCTGCGGGCAGGCGAGCTCAGCCCTGCTACGTATGGCTTGTGCACATCATCCCTAGGCTTTGGGGGACAGGCAGGGGAACTGGCTCTAAAACCACAACCAGTCCTTGGAAAAAAAAAAAAAATGTCAAAACTCCTCTTGGTGCTGTGCAGGGCCCAGGACGCTGCAGGGAGCGTGAACCTGCGGCGTCCGTGGGAGAGTCGCCCTGGCCTGGGGCTGAGTAGTGAGGCAGCTGGAAGGCGAGCGCTCGCCAGGTATATGGGACTGGACAGATCAAGAAGTCAAGATTTTGCATTCCAGCTATCTATAGGAAATAGGGTTTTTTTATTATTTCAAGTTTTCATAAAAATCCATAATTATTGAAATCAAAGTTACAGAAGAAAGTTCGTAACTTTTTATTGATTTTATTTCTTTTTTCTTTCCTTTTTTTTTTTCCCTCTGTTGTTTTTCCCTCTCAGAGTTATATCTGACACCAGAGTCCATCAGACAAAGTCCTTACAAACACAGGAGTCCTGAAGACGTTGGCTGAATGTTTTCCTGGTATAAAGAAGAAGAGGAGGAGAAAGAGGTGGTGACAGTGCAGGTGCAGTGGGTTTGGACAGGGGTGGGGGACATGGTGGAAGGAGAGAGGTCGGTATGTTTGTAGCAATGTTTGTTTGTTTTTTAATTATTTTTTATTTGTTCCTTTTTTTTAAAAAAAAAAAACAACACCATTATTATTTGCAAATTGTTGCCTGGTTAATTAAATCATTTTCATGTTGAACTTGCGCGGCGCGTCGGCAGAGCTGATGCCCGCGTCGGACTTGCGTGGCACGTACTCGATTTCGATGTTGTGCTTGGTGTTGCCTTTCCCCCGGCTCCACAGGAAGAGGAGCACCAGACAGAAGAGCACGACGCCCAGGAAGGAAATGAAGCCCATGGTGGTGGCGATGATGAGAGTCTTGATGTCAAAGGGGAAAGGCACGGTGGCGCGCGTGCTGTTGGCATCGCTCTCATTGGGCTGGTTGGAGATGAACGCGAAGGTCTTGTTGGGCTGGTGGGGCCAGTCTGGGGAGTAGCTGCGCACGTGCAGGTGGGCCAGCATGGTGTCATTGCCACCCGCATTGCTGGCGATGCATAGGTAGGTGCCATTGTCCTGGATCTGGGCGTAGCGCACCTCCAGTGTGCCGTCAGGGAAGACAGTGAGCCGCCCGTTGGTTTTGGTAGAGATGAGGTGCTTCCGGGGAGAGAGCCACATGATAGTGGGGGGCGGGTCCCCATCTGCCCGGCAGACAAAGTGGACCGTGTGGCCTTCATCCACAAAGATCTGCTGAGGTTTGCGGTCCCGTATCCGTGCTCGGCGGCAGGTGAAGTAGTTGGGCAGGAGGACATCGGGGAAGTCCTTGAACTCCTTGCCCTGAACAAACTCGGGGGTGGAGCAGGTGGGCTGCTGCTTGTTGAAATTCAACCTCCATCGCCGCCGGAAAACCCAGAGCAGCCGACAGTCGCAGGCTAAGGGGTTGTTGTCGAGGATGAGCGTCTCCAGGTTGCCCACCGAGTGGAAGGCTGACTCCTCTAGGGTGGTCAGAAGATTCCCTGACACGTTCAGGATGCGCAGGTAATTGAGGCCACGGAAGGCAAAGGGCTCGACTGTGGTGAGCTGCCCTCCCACCAGCTGGATCTCCTGCAGCCTGAGCAGGTCATGGAGCATGGAGCCCTCAATGGTCACGATGGGGTTGTAGGACAGGTTCAGGAACCGGAGGTAAACCAGGTGCCTCACTGACACGTACGGGATGGATGTCAGGTTGCAGTGGGTGATGGACAAGGAGGTCAGGTTCAGCCCATAGAGGCAGTTGGACGTCATAGTATCTAGGTAGGGCCAGTGTGAGATCTCAAGGACCTTGAGCCGGTACAGCCTCTTGAACGAGTAATCCCGGATGGTGTTGATGTTCAGATGGCGCAGCCGCAGCACGATCAAGCCGTGAAGGTGGGACAGGGCCTCCGTGGGGATGGAGGTCAGGTTGCATTTCTCCAGGGTCAGCTGCTCCAGGCTGTTGAGGCCACTGAAAGCCCGGTGGGAGATGTAGACAAGGTCATTGTCCCCCACCTCCAAAGACTTCAGGTTGTACAAGTCCTGGAACATGTAGTCTAGGAGGATCACAATTTTGTTCTCACTAATGTCTAGCTTGGTAAGGTTGCTAAGTCCAGTAAACACCCCCAAGGGGATCAGCTTGAGTCTGTTACTCCTGAGCCCCAGCGTCCTGAGGTTGAAGAGGTTGTTGAAAGCCCCAGGTTCAATGGCACTGATAATGTTCTCATTTAGCTCCAGCTCCTCCAGGTGAGGGTAGTTGGCAAATTCATCCTGGTTGAGTGTCTTGATACGGTTCTTGCCCAAGTCCAGCAGTCTGGTCTCGGTGGGGATCCCCTCTGGCACAACCATGAATCGCTTCCGGTGGCACAGGACAGCGCGCTCCTGGGCAGAGCACTCGCAGCGTGGTGGGCAGCCCGTGGCGGAGCCGGACAGGATGGATCCCAGCATCAGAAGGAGAATCGGCTGCCAGCAGGCCAGGATTGGGCTGCGCATACTCGCCTCCCCAGCTACCATCCTATCTCTCACCTGCAGGTAACACAGGGGAAAGAAAGAGCGAGGTGGGCAAATGGGGGGCATGACTGTGGCAAAAACTTTACTGGCCTGGTAGAGCTGATGCTGAGGCAAGAGGCACCACTGGGGCAGAGCAGAGGTTCTCATTTTCCAGCTGAAATCCAGCTCTTCAGCTAGGAGACCATTTCTCCTCCCCACCCCCTGACTTCCCACTTGATGACTGAACGTGCACAGACTTTGAGTGGAAAGCCTTGAGGAATCTGTGTCAGATACACCTTGCTTCCTTGGCTGCTTAAAAAAAAATAAATATTTAATACTAAACACATCTATCTACATCCTATTTTAAGCTCTTGAAATTATTCTGTTCCCTGTAGATGGAGCCTGAATATAAAGGCTGCTTTGTAAGCGTAGAGGAGCTGAACACGGGACCCAGCATCTGGGGGAACCCTGCTTGGGGTCAGCTGGGAGCAATGTGTTGGAGCAGGGAGCAGCAGCAACAGCTCTGTGGCAGCCAGTCACCTTCCTTCTGTCTCCCCCAGGCTCCACAGCAGCCCCATCCCAGTATCCCCTCCCAGGGTTAGTCCCTTGCCTCCCACTATGGCTGCCAGCAAGGTGCAGCCCCCACCACCACTCCCCTCTGAGACACAGCAGCTGCTCAGAGCAGCTACAGAGCAGGCGACAGCCTAGCAGGAGGACCAGGGGTGCTGCAGGGCAAGGGGGTGCTGTGGGGTAAAGCAGCCCATGGGGTAAGGGCATGGTGCAGGGTGAGGGGGTCCATGGGGTGAGGGGTTCTGCCTGGTCTCCGCTGGGAAGGGCCTGGCCTCCCACTGCCCTCCCTGGGAGGGCTGGGAGACCTCCTGGGGATTACAGTCTGACCTGCGCCTGGCCTGGAATGGCTGTGGCCTGTTGGCTTGCAAAGGGGAACGCTCCCCGTCACACTGCCTCTCTTGCATTTATTTCCTTGTTGTTCAAGCTGTTATGAGGGATCAAGTCATATTAATATTGCATATTAGATGTGCAGCTACTCTGGACCATGTTTATATCTGTTGTTATGTGTATACTCTGCATGGCTTCCACTAATGCTATTTATGGCTATCACTGAATAGACTCAATACATTACTTCATTGGCTCTGTTTGTATCCATCATTATACATCCTGTGCATCACTTGCCCTGCTCTGGCACTATTTATGGGCCTGGTACCCACTCCGTGCACTACTTCCATTCTATCTCTTTATATTCATCATTTCATACAGATACATGACCCAAGTGTAACTTTTGTTCCCTTCAAATTATTCAAAATGTCTTTGCAAGATGCAAGGATGAATGATGATGGATTGACCATAAAAATGTCCACAGGCACCATCTTGGAAACCACCAGGCCTTGGCACACCAGCCAATCTGTGAGGTCCCAGAGTCTCCACAGAAACCCTCTTGTGTTTTCCTCCCAGTTCACTGTCCTTCCCCATCGCCTTTCCCTGCTACCTCTGTGGTGGGGCTGGTTGCCGGGGACCACCCAAGTGAAGGTGTACAGTGCTGGGAGCTGATCCTGCTCAGCGCTCCTAGCAGCGGTGTTCAGCTCCCTTGTGATGGCCACAGGCCAGCATGTCCCAGGCCGGTGGAAACATTTCCATTGTGTTCACTTGGGCCTGGGCCAGGCTCCAAAGAGCCACTTGCTGGGTATTTACAGTCCATCATCTCCTGTGTCATCACCTCCCTCGTGCTGACGGTGCTGGGCAGCCTCTCAGAGACAACCTGGGCTGCTGCTACCATTGTGATGCCACTGGGCTCGGGCTGGGCAGTTGTGGTGCCGCAGGGCTGGGGTGGCACCACCAGTTGGCAGCTCTCATAGCTTGTGCCACAGCCCCAGCCAGGGCCATGCTGCCAGGGTTGCTCATTCCACTGTCAAAGGCAGCACGTGGCCAGAAAACGCCCCCTCCTCCTGCCTGTGAGGTGCCAGCGTCAGTGCCACGCCTGCGGCCCACTTGCCAGCGCCCGCCGGCTCGCTTGCAGCCACTCTCGGCCGGTGTTCCTCGGAAATCAATTCCCGCTCCTCACAGCCGTACTGAGAAAGCCATCAAAGCAAGCCAAACACTGCATGCAAAACAAAATACAGTCTAAGGGGCTTAATTATACCAGCGCTGAAAAGCCTTCAGCTCATTAGAGTGCCAGGCGGCCGGCCTTATTTGGCTGTGCTCTGTGCTGAAATTTCAGTGCTGCCTGTGCGCGCAGCCGCGCGCTGGTCCCTGCTGAGCGTGTGGAGTGGGAGCCCAGTCCTGCCACAGCGCCCTACGCACAGATCCCCCATTGGCCTGGGCCACCCCGGGCCAAACGCTCCCTCTCCACTGGTGGGCAGGGTGTCGCACCAGCAACGCACTGGGCTCTGTGCGGAGGGGTGGTGGCCAGGGCTGCTGCGACAGCGATGGCCAGAATAGAGGCAACGAGGTGATAGATGATTGAAGCAAACTCTGCAAGGCATTAAAGATGAGGCAAGCCCACTTGTGTAGAATTAAAGTCTAGACACACCTCACATGTTATTAGTTCTCAGCTAAATTTAAATCCGTGATAAATACAACCCCTGACAAAAACATCCGTAATCTTAATAACCAGTCACAGAAGAGCTTTGGGAGAAAGACAATGAATAAGCTGAAAAATTCTGGGCTAAGATGAGCTTTAAATCACTTCTGATTCCCATTTACCTTTGGCTGTTTCAGAGAGGAATGTCGGTGCCTCAAGGGCAGGTGGATATTAAGAGGTGCCCTTCAAAAAAGCACTCGAATTGTGATTTTTATGCGTGATGAGGTCAACAATCCACATGTGGCTTTACAGCAACAAACACAGTGGCTGGGCTTGCATCGCACCAGCAAACCCCAGCCCAAAGTTAGGGCACAGCAGCTAACTCAGATGGGTTAAGGAGATGCTGAGGAACGAGCTTGGTGTCACCAGGGGGACAGTGACTGAGACAAAGCACCACCAAGGACTTGCTGAAAACTGAAGACCTCCCAGATTTACTCTGAGGAGGAGAACCATGAAATGTGCTTGAGCACCCCTCCAGGGTGCCTGGCCATGGCCCCCAGCATGAGCTGCCAGGCAGGATTGGGCCATGTGGCTGTGATGGCCAGGCCAGCCCAGGGAGAGCTGCAGCCTCTTGTGTGAACATGGCTCTCACTGCTCACATAAAAAAAACCAATCAATCGATAAGAAAGGAGCAGCTGAAAGACTCGCTGCCTTTAGGCAACACACAAACCAGCACAAACCAAAGCCAAAGTCATGCCCAGAGCCATGGCATCCACTGACTGCTGTCCTCGCCACCTTGCTGCCTCGGGATGAAGGGTTCAAAGTACAAGCCCTGCTCCTGGGGAAGTCTTGGCCCAAGAGGTACAGATGGAGCAGCTGGAGCAGCACTGCCTTGGTGCTAAATGCAGCAAGACCTGCTGAGCCTCCCCAGCCAGGAGGAAAGCTGCCATTCTGGGGCTGTGCCTGGAAACACAGCCCAGGGCTGGGCTGGAGCACGGATGCATGTGGGGTTCACTCCATCGTGATGGGCAGAGGCTGCCCCAGCCAGGGGAGGAACTAAACCCAGGAGGGATACCAGGCTCAACTCCTGGGTTTGCTCCTGAGGGTGCAGCTGTCCTTCTGGCCCGAGGGGTGGGCAGCATGCCTAGCCATGCCCTCTGCTGTCACCTCTGTCCCCTGCTCACTGACCCACAGGGGTGCCCAGTTGTTGGGACCAGGACAGTGTTCCTCAGCACCAAGTGATCTGTCTGCTGCACTGACAATGAGGGAGCAGCAAAAATCCCTGACTCAGCTATAACCCCCACCTGGCAGCCATAAATTACAGTGTGGGGGACGTTCACCCTTGAACCAGATGCTTTTGAGAGCATAAACTGACAACAGGCAATTTAGGATGAAGCACAATCCCTTGGGGGCCTGCAGTGCTTTGGGGGCTCAGCAGGACCAGGGGAACACCCCCACCCTGTCTGTCCCTGCAGAAGCTGACCTTGCTGGGGTGCTGTTGGGGCATGCAGGAGCAAGCCTGGTCCCAGCAGCAGCAGTGGGCACCCACGCTGGGCTGCAGTGTGGCTACAGGTCTGGGTACAGGTCAGCCATGGGCTTGTCCCCATTACTGGTCCGCCGGCTTCGCACGAACCACCAAGACACAGCGCTCAGAGCCAGTGCTCTCGTCTCCTCTAAGCTGCTCCAGCTAAATCAAATTTTATTGAACTTGACTACATTTTAGAGATAAAGACTCCAGGTTTACAAATAAATATTTAACAACCTTTCCTGCTGCTAAAAGAGTTGCTTATCCAGACCCCGGGCTCTGCACTAAGTGTTCCTGTAGCTCTCTGCAGCGCAGCAAAACAAAGGGAGAAGCTTTAATTTGCCAAACACGTTCATGCTCATTTCCTCCTCTCTCCATCATTCCCCCTGTGTCCAGCGTGTCTATGGGGGCTCTTTGGCTTTGTCTCTCCCTCCTCCCCACCCCACCTGCTCCCTCCTACTCTTTTCCCAGACAGCCCCTGGCGCACAGGTGCTGGTAGCAGCTGCCCTCCCCCTCCCAGTGCCCAGGGATGGTCAAGGCTGGGTGGGAGCAGGGCCAAGAGCACACAGCGCATGGGGGTGGTTTCCCTCCTGGGACCACTCCACTTCACGTGGGTAAAAAGAAACCAAACGGGAAGAGTCTAAAGTAAGAGCTGAGCACTGCCAGGGCTGGCTGGTGGCAGCAGATGGGTGGCTGGAGGCACAGCACTGGCCTGAGTGATAGGAAGCTGTTGCTGTGTTTCCTCTAGGCCTTCATTAATGGATGGGCTGTTAAGGGAGGGCATGAAAACAGGTGGTTGCAGTGCAAAGGGCTGCCCTGTGTCCTGGCCCCAAACCTTCCAGAAGCAGCACAGGAGGGTGTGAGAAGTGGGGGAGAAAGGGGCAGAAGCTGAGAAGAATGACTCCAGCATTGCCTTGTTCAGGGTGGTGGGGACACATGAGGAAGTCATGCATAGCAATGTCCCATGGTGGTTCATTTCTGGCAGGTTAGCCAGAAAGGAGACCCCCGCAAGCCCTCCAGACCCAAGCTGCCAGGAGTCATCAGCTCCTGTGCACCCACAGGCAGGCACGGCTATCCAGACAGAGCTTTTGCTCAGCGTCCTGAAGTATCTGCTTTCAGCTGCTCTGAGGTGGGAGCCTGGAATAGGTGTGTGGCAACCTGATCTGCTCTGGCAGTTGCTCTGAGGCTGAAAAAGAGCACCAAGAACTATACAAGATGCAAATCCCCTTCCGGCACCAACACTGCCTAGCTGGCACCAGATAACTGCAGCAACTGGCCTGGCCTGTGGGCCAGCCCTCATGGCAATGTTCTCTTCCACCCAAAATGTGGTGCCCCCAGTGCCACAGGGCACTGAGTCAGGGGAGTGCCAAGCCCAAGGAACAGAAGAGCAGAAAGAAAAACGGGGGGACACACAGGGGAGGAGAGCTCCAAAGGGGGCTGAGAGTACGGGTTCTTCACCCTTTCACAAGGGCGGTGAGACTCTGGAGGGGTTATGAATGCCCCTCCCTGGAGGTGTTCAAGGTCAGATTGGATGAGTCCTTGAGCAACCTAGTCGAGAGGCAGGGAGGTTGGATTAGATGATCCCTAAGGTCCCTTCCAGCCTGAGCCATTCTGAGTCTGTGATTCTATGAGGGACTGGCATGCTGGAGTGGGGAAACTGTGGCCCAGCTGTCCACTGGTCTAGCTCCAGGCTGTGGATCTGCTTGTCCCCACACAGGGACAGATACAGTGGAGGGACAACCAGTGATGGCCTGGAGCCAACCTGGAGAGTGGTTTTCAGGCTCAGAAGGCAGGTTATTGGAGCAGGGCAATGGGAAGGAGATCCTGATTGTTTCTGCAGGACGCTGAAGCTCAGAGCAGGTTTTGCTGAGGCTGTTTCTTGCCGCGATTACAACTGTGCAAGAGCTGCTCACCATCCTCACACCTTTGCTCCCTCATTTTTGACGTCTTCTCTCTTTGTGGCTGCACATGCTTCAGTGCCCCATCAGCAAAGAAAACATCCTGACAAGTGATCAATAAGTAATTGCAAAGGCAGCTGTGGATCCCGGGGGTGTAAAGCCCTGAGCCAGCAAGATAAATGAGGAGTGCATGGGTGCAGTGCACTGTGGAGCTCGGGCTTGGTGCCAGCCACGCTCCCCTGCTCATCGACTGAGGTGGCCAGGACACAGGCTGGCCCACCGCAGCCACAGCCGCTGCAGGTTGGTGGCTCAGCGCTTCCCATGGCAGGCTGGGAGAAGGCTGATTTTTTGTCTGCCTGTAAGATAAAGCACAGGAGACCTGTGTTTGCTGGGCAGTTATCTCCCAAGGATTAGCCTTGGGGCTTCAGCCCCAGAGCCATTTTCAGGCTGGGTCAGTGGAGAGCAGGCTGGTGTGTGCTGAGATGCTGGGAAGGTCATGCACCAGCTAATTGAATGGGGATTCTCCTTTTTTTTTTTAAAAAAAAAAAATTTTGGCACATGTCCTTGGGATTCTGGTCTCTGTGGACATAGGCTGAATCACCAAGATGTTTTAGGTTCTCACCCAAAGGTACTCAGCCCAGAGTGATGAGCAAGCACTGGCTAGAGGAGTGTATAGAATGAGGGTCTCTGCAGGTGTTTTTTCTTCCCTGACTGTAGCTGTGAAAGGACGGAAAAACCCCAGGCTCTTCTTTAGGCTATGGAAACATTCACACTGGAGTGGTGACAGAAAGGCCTGTCCAATGAGTGTCTTCTGGGAGAGCTGCCAGCGTCATGATGACATTGTGAAGGTATCCTCTGCTTTTGGCCTTGTGTGCCCGTGGCCAGCAAGATGTCACGGGATGAGATTGGCTCTGAGGCATCGCCTGCAAAGGACCTTCGGTAAGAGCAGGGCATGAGTACTCAACCACCCTCTGCGCTGCCCAGGAGCACTCTGAGCAGCCCCAGCAACAGCCAGGGCCCTGCAAAGGGCCCTGCCCTGGGTAGCAGCAGTGGATGTTGGGCTGGGGGCCAGGGGACAGCCCAGGCGGTGCTGCTGGGACAGCTCTGTGTGGCTCAGCATGTTGCTGCAGTGCTGCTGACTCAGATGGAGTGCAGCTGTACAGTGCCCATGCTAAACCCTGTGTTTGGTCAGGGGCAGGACAATTCCTGATGTAGCATAAAAGCAGCTGATAGAAAGTCACTCCACTGCCAGAGCAGGTTTCCCCCAGACGAGGAGCCTTTCTGTATGGGCTTGCCTTGATCGTTAGTCTGGTGACCAGTGGCTTCCTGCTCCCCCAAGCCACCACCAAGGGCCTAGCAGGGCCAGCTGCCTGATGCCAGGACAAGCTGAGCCCTCTGCACCACTCCCTGACTGAGCACATCCCATCCCCTCCAGCCACCAGCCTCTGCCAAAAGGTGCCCCATGGCTCAGAAGGCCCTAGAGGTCTGCTCAGCAACTGGAGCAGGGCTGAGGCACCCACTGATTCTAGCAGCTGAAAACCAGGGTCACGAGCAGAGGTAAGAGGAGCACCCCTGGTGCCTTCTACCAGATCTGGCTCAGCAGGACGTCAAAGGCCAAACCTGGCCCCATGAGCACCCTCTCTCCCCAGGGCCATAAGGAGACATTGCTGAAGCTCTGCAATGTAACCCCTCCCCCCCAGTAGCCATGATTCCAAGCTGCTGTGTCCTCACTGTGTCCCTGCCACTGCTGGAAGGTGGAAACCCTGGATTGAAGTCCCAAACACTGCTCAGCCACAGAAAATAGGGACCAATAAGCTTGTCCTGAGCCTGCAGTGCTACAGAGCAACACCGCTGCCCAGGACTGGTCACAATCCTTGGGCTTAATTTAGACTGTACTTAGAGCACCACTTCTGTTCCCACCCCTCATCCCTTAAACATCCCCACAGCCAGTGCAGGACACCTAGAAAAGCTCTGGAGCTCTGTGTCTCCCCAGGAAATCTTCAGGATAACAGCAAGAGGACTTCAGAGGACTTAAACTCAGCAGCTTCACTGACTCCAGGAAACATGCTGCTTTACCTTCCTTTAGGACCAGCCCTGGTATTTTTATACAACTGCCTAAAATAAGTGGCCTCAGCAGTGTGTCAGGAGAGGCTGGCTGCAGCGTGGCTCTGTGATGACCTATCGGTGGGACAAGTTGCATGGGGCAGGGAGGGTGTGCATGTGCCATATTGCTGGGCTGCCAGTCCCTGCCCAATCTGCTATGGACACATGGGGCCAGAGGGGGCCATGGGCTTGGACAGGGCTGTGGCTGTGCCTGTGGGAGACCAAAGCCACCACTGTCTCCATCCACCTCCTTTCCCCAACCCCTTCCCACAAGCTAGACCTCCCTTCTCCCCGCCGTGATTATTAAGCTTGGTTCACATAATAACAATTTCAGTGCCACAGGAATGTGCAGAAAGAGAGAAGTGGAGAAAAAAGGAAGCCAAAGAAAGTATGAATGATGGCAAACACGGAGAGAAGATTCCTCTTCCCAGCCTGGCTTTCTCTGTGCTGTTTTTCCATGTATAATTCTTTTTTCTTTCCCTCTTTTGTGCTTGTTTGATTTTTGCATTATTTATGGCTTGTCTTCAGGGCCTGTATTTGCTGTTATTGTTTCATTCAACAATAAAACAGATTAGATAAAAACAAACTGTTCTGAGCCACGGCTGAGCCCGCCTATCCTGCAGCCAGCCTTACCCACAGAGCTGGGCAGAGCGGCTGTGAGTGGCCCAGCAGTGCCAGCCAGCTGGGGACAAGGGGTCACTGCCTCACCAGCCCTTCCCAGCCTGGATCCCTGCATCGGGGAGGTGCTGCAGGATGTGGTCTGGCCAGGACTTGGGCTCTGGGTGCTGCCAGCCTTGCTGATAGGTGTTCTCTGTGGGTACAGGGGCTGTGCAGAGATCTCCTGGGGCCCTGGCACTGCACCCAAACCTCAAACATTGCCAGGCAAGAAGAAGAACGTGGGAAATGGAGAAACTGAGATTTTTTTTATGGCAACTTCATGAAATGCAATGCATTGATTTCACTAGCATGGATGCCCCAAGCTGAGGCGGTGCTGGCTGTGGGCGCTGTGCAAATCTCAGCACCAGGCGCTTTAGGAATGTGTCCTGGGAGGTGCAGCACTGTCCTGCGGCACCGTGCTGGGAAAGGGCTCAGTTCAGGGTGGGTGGCACTGCCCTGCAGCTGTGAAGGAGCTGGAGCAGGGGCAAACAGCACCATGGTTTTGATGCCCATCATAAGAGGTGTGAGTGGTGCTGAGGGGAGCCCTGCTATTCTCCAGCCTCTTCTGTCTTCCAGCAGGAGATTAAGCTGAGCCCGAGGGCACAGAGAAAAAGGAGGGACCTACTGCGGGGATGGAGCAGTTCCCCTGCTGCCCCTGATGGAGGGCTGCTTTGGGGTGAGTTTGTTGTGTTTCGCTTGAGCTGCAAGAGATGCTTTCTGCCCTTTCCTCCCTCTCCCCAGTGATGCTGGTAATGATACAGAGCCTGCACTCTGGGCTGTACGTGAGAACAAAAGTAATCACAGGGAAATACAGTGCATAGAAATTAAATCAGAAACACAAGGCCAGGGTTTCCATTTCGGTTCAGCTGCTGTAGTGTTTCCCATTGAAAAGGATAAACAGGCTGAGCACAAATCAGTTTAATGGCAGCACCTAATGGCAGCGCAATTCCACATTTCCCAGAGCAAACTGTAGCTCAAGCTCAAAGCAGCAGCTCGACACACAGCATGCCAGCTCCATGGGATGTCCATGGCATGGCACAGTCCCAGCAGAGCCTTGGGGTCCCCCAAGGACTTGCTGCCCTCATAACCGGGTTCACCGGGATGCAAGAGGAACTGGTGTCCCTCTGAGGGTGTGGGGATGCTGGCGGGCATGTGCCTGGCCAATCCCCAGCACAAAAGGGGTGTCCCTTTGGGTGTCCCTCACATCCCTGAGGTCCTAGTGTCACACTCAGACCCACTGTGCCAGGCTGCTCTGCCAGCACAGGCTGGACAAGGAAGTTTTCTCCACTGTGGCCCTAATTCCTTTATTTCACCTGGTTCCTGCAGAGCACGTGCATTTACAGCATGGCTACAGCTCCAAATTGTTTTTCTACCTATCCCTTGTGGCCATGTCTTGCTCCGTGATACCATGCATTTTGGGTTAGGCCGTATCAATTTGTCTCTCTGTGACTGTCCAAAATCCAAAGGGCGGTGGGGAAAGGCCAGGTTCAGGCATGGGTGGGAGAGGAGTGCTTGTGCGGAGGGTGAGAAGAGCCTCTGAGAGCGCTCAGACTTTGCTTGCCACCCCCAGGTTGCCTCCGAGGTCTAAATCAGTTGTTTCCTATTTCACACTCGACATCTCAAATCCAAACAAAGAGCTGAAAGAATAGATCACGTCAAAATATTTCTTCATCTCCCTCCTACGAGAATTCCCCATCAGAGACCAATCCAATTAAGGTGCTGGTTATGAAATTAACCATAATTACAAGAGTGATATTTAATGTTTTGCATTCTGATGAAGAAACGGAAGGGAAATGACAAAAAAAAAATATAATATTGTGGATCCTACTGAGATAGCTAAGAGTGATGTGGGATGACAGGAGAGAGGGCTGTGCAGCATGGCAGGGGCTGGGCTGCACCACAAGCACCCAGCCCCTGCCCTTACCGCTGCGGGGTCCCTGGGCTGGGTGCCCATGGGCACCTCCCTCAGGAAGCAGTGGTCAGTCTGTCACCCAGGGAAGGGGACCAGTCCAGCTCAATGGCACCGGCAGGTATTTTGCCATTTGAGCATTACTCTGATGGTGTTGGGCCGCAGGAGCCATGTCCTGGGAGGCACAGCCCAGTCCCGCACCTCCTCACCCTGTCCCCACTCCCTGCTGAGACCCTCTGGCTCACCCACAAGACTGTCCCCAACTCAGAAAAATGAGCCCAGCCCAGACACAAGGGGTGTGAGAGCTTCGGTGGGCAAAGCCTTTGGCTTCTGACTAGGAGATCTGGGTCCTCCTCAGAAGCCCAGGAGAGTCACATCTGTATGTGGACACATGTTCGCTGCGGGATGTCATGGACACTGAATGGTTGCTTGGCTTATAGAGCAACATGAAAAAAATATGGAAGAAAACATGCAGGACAATTGAACAGAAGCCATTTCTGTGCTTAACTGGAAGAGTGAGCGAAACCAAGCCAAGCTCCCCCACCCCTGTGACAGGGATGGTCCCATGCTCAGCTAGAGATGCTGTTTGGATGGTGTATGGAGCTGTGGAGAACACGGGACGGTGGCTGAGGTGTCGGCAAGGCCAGAAGGAGGACTGAGCCACTGGTGGGGCTCATGACAGGGCTCCCCCAACATGGCCATGATACTGCCAATGTGTCAATACACCCTGTGCATCTCCTGGACAGGGCAAGGCCCAGATGGGTGCTTTTAGTCACTATGAACTGCTGCTCCTGCGAAGTGGGAATCACCTGGGTCTGGCCCCAGCATAGCTGTTAACTCCAGCACTGTGGGGTCTCTGCTCAAGCTGGGCACTCTCCCCTGTCCCCGCTTCCTGAGCCAGCCAGCACAACCTGCTGCTTGCTGGATGGAGGGAGCCTCAGCTCCCTGCCCGGGCTAAAGAGAAGACAAGACTCTCTGTGGCATTTATCAGCATTTATCCAATTGCTCAGGTCAAATTGATAATTAACGGTGCCCATTCAGACATGGCAACCTTTGTGTGCCCCGTCTTTCTCCTGGCTTGCCATGACAAGCCGGGGCAGAGGCCACACTGCACTGCTGACAGCACTCCTGGGGCTGGGGAAGCACCAGGCAGACCACAGATGCTGTTCCTCCCCTTCCACAGTCCAGCCTCATCATCAGACGCTCCTCTCCCTCTCTGTATTGCACATGACCTGACACTGTCCCAAAGGCTGCAAACAGACGCCAAAGCTGGCTGTTAGTAAGACGCGTCCCCAGCCAGGGTCACAGAGAGCTGGGGCACGTGGCATAGGCACAGAGATCTCTCTCCATGCAGCCGTTCCCCTCCGCAAGCTCCAATTTTACTCCCCCAGATGGAGAGGGGGTGAAATTGTCTCGGAAGAAAATTGAGGCCATGGCCTTCAGTTGCTTTCTACCTCTATTTTTCTTGGTTTGTGTGATTTAAGTATTTGTAGCCCTCTTGCCTCTTATCTAAGCCTTCCCTACTAACTGACAAGCTCTTCTGGCTCTTTTCCCACCAAAAGTCATTTCTGCTCACGCTAGAACAAACCCCGCTCCCTTCTCTTCTCAGGGTTTAGCAGAGAACAGAGGAGAGCTGCTGACTCAGTGCACTGGATGTGCTTGAGAGCCAAGCAGACACCCTCCCTCGCCAAGCTGTGCTGTGACTTGCGCCACTGGCTGTGCCCTCCTCTCACCCAACCACTGCCACGGTGGCCGGTGCTGGGGCACACCAAGCTCATGTTAGCCCGTACCATGGAAGAAGTGTCCATATGAGCCAGTGGCGCTGCTAACACCCACCCGCTGCCCAAGCAAGCTGCCCACTGACACCCATGAAGTACCACCTGCAGGGGTGTATTAATCCTCTTTGAACCACAGTAGGTTCAGTTGTGCTTTGTAATTCAGCAGCCATTATTACACTATAATTGTGGAGTTATTATAAAACGATTTATCACTCCCTGAAATAAACCCTCAAGTTGCAGGATTTTATACTTGTTACATACATCAAGCAGCACAAACTTCAGCATCATTACAGTGACTGTATGAAGTAAGAAAGTAAAGGAATAATAAGTCATTCAGTCATGCTGTTAACCTTGCAGTGATATGAAACAGTGGTAATTAGAGGTATCACAGAGTAATTACGTTCTAGGTGTAGAATGACTGCAGCACGGTACAGTATTGTAGAAGTATAACCATTCGTTTTGTAATTAATCCCTCCACAAAAAGGCTTGGAAAACCTGACTCTTCCCTGGGTGCTGTAAACTCAGATCCACTATCTCCTCCAGTCACTTCCCACCCATCCAGTGAGAGCCTCGGTGAAAGCAAGGGCTGCCTCAGCACCCAGCACAGGCAGGTGGCACTGCCCATGGCCCTGCTGGCTCTGAGCTGCTGGCTGGGGGATTACAGCCCAGAGAGGAGAAGAAGCCCCTTCCTGCTGCTTAGTAACCTGCAAAGCCCCCTCCAGGAACACTGCTGCCTCCAAGGAGCGGCTGTCCCTGTCCCACTGCTGCAGGCACTGGGGAGGGAGTAGATGGGCCTGGCTATGGGCAAAGCTGCCCCAGGGTGTCTGCAGGAAGACACAGAGGTTTTAGCCCAGAGACATATTTCTTCCTTGGCCTTACTCGCCAGCCTTGCCAGGCTAATTGCTTCAGAGACCACCTCTCTTCCATGGAATTAATCTGCAGAGCCAATGTGATCCAGGAAGAAGCCAGGAGGAGCAGGCGAGAAGGCACGGCCAGCCCAGACTTCTCTTCCCACAAAGCCCCAGCCCATGCTGCTGGGATGGGTGGAGGGCTGAGCAGGACTTTGTGCACCAGGAGAGGGAGGCTGCCCCTCGGCTCTGTGACACAGGCTGTTACTGGCCACTGGCATTTGCAAGAGGTCCGGGAGAAGGACAAGGCTGCACTTGAAACCAGGGGAACGGATGCAGAGGGAAGGGGTTGAACAAAGGTTTGGGCTGTGGCACTGGTGTGGGGTTGAGATAGCTGCCTGTGAGGTGGGGATGTGTGGACAGCCTGGGGAAGGTCCTTGCAGCCCCCATGCCGGGGGGGGGACACGCTGGATGGATGCACAGCCACACTGCTGCTCCACAGCTGTCTCCATCGAGCATGAAGCTCCAGTCAGGGCTGCTGCAAGTGTCAGAGCAGTGAGGAGAGGGTTAAGGCTGTCAGAAGAGCTGGGATGGGGATGTGGAAGGGATATCATCTCAGAGCAGGGTTCTGGCAGGTGCTGCAGAGGAAGGGGAGATGGAGGCAGAAGGAAGAAGGAGCAAAGCTGTGGAGTGGGGCTGCTCCTGGGGATGCTTGAACTGCTCTACCCCATGCTCCCCTTGGAGAACAGAGCAGGCTGGGGAGAGCATGGGGCTGTCATGCTGGTCCCCTGCCATAGGCCAGAAGGTAGAGTCACTTGCTGGAAAGGTTGTCAGCTGGGGAAGGACCATGGATGGCAACTGCTTGGGCGGTAGCTGGGATAGCGACAGGAAGAGAAAAGGCAGCAGAGCCTCGGCTTCTCCAACCAGCATGCACCCAGACTTGATCCCACTGGTGCCCATGCTCACTCTCGCCCGCCGTCCCTCCCTCCCTCCTAGTGAAAATCACTTTTCTGTCACCAACATACCCATTTCTTCTCAGAGCTGGCATCTCCAGCACCCAGAGTGAACCATGCCCCTACCTCTCACTCAGGCTATTTATACATCCAAGACACAAGGTGAAAAATACAGTAACCTACACACAGCACCAGAGAGAACCAAGCAATGGCACTGCCCGGGAAGGCTCCCAAACCCCTTCTGGCAAGCAGGCTCCTGGGTATCCTCCCAGTCCCTCTCGGCTGCTCTACAAAGACCCTTCAACATTAACCCCTTCTTTTTTGTTCCAGACAAAAACCGAGGGCTGAGCCTGAGCCGGCAGCCTAACCGTCCCCAACAGCTCCAATTCTCCAGGCTGCCTCCTCTGTGTGGGGCTGAGCCCAGGTGGGGACCATTCCATGCCCCGAGATACCCCCTGGAGCCTGAGGGATTATCCCATTCAGCAGTAACTCCCCACGGCCCGACTCACCTACCTCCAGGCTGGGGGGACTGGTGATGGAGAAGTGAGCCCCCGCCCTGAAAAATTACCCCCCATGGCTCCTGCCTCCAGCCTGGTCACTCAGGGTTGGTGAGCAATCCCTGCCCGTGTTTAACCCTTTCTGTGTCTGCCTTGGGGATAGACAGAGGGTCGATTCCTCCTCTTGAATGCTCGGTGGGCACAGCCTTCTTGAGGGCTGATCCCCCGTCAAACCCGGGCAGCTAGCGCTGTCCTGGCCATACCCTACCTGCATATGTAATCTGCTCCAGACCGGCTAACTCAGCTGCTCAGCTGCCGGGAGTAGGAGGCGAACTCCCACATCAGGATGCAGCTCTGCGCTCGCCTCAGCACCACCGAGCCCCAGCCCCTCGCTGGCCGGGACCCCGGCCC
>JANHFX010029343.1:330-52027 GCA_027560015.1 Chloroceryle amazona | reverse complement strand
CTGCTGGGACCCTTCCCGTCCTCCCGGGCCGGTCGCTGGGTGGCGGGTTTGAGGCAGAAATAACAGGAGAGCGGACGAGAGAGGCTGGCGGTGGGAGAGTGGTGAAGAAAGTTGCCACTTGCAGCTCTTTAAAAAACAGCGTGGCTGCTCACAGACCCTTCTTTGGGAAAACGGGGGAGCTCCTGACACGGCTTTGGGGTGGCAGGGGGCCAGGTGGGTACCTGGGGACCAGCCGCCCCTATCAACCTCCTTCAAAAGTGACATCGGGGGGGGGAGGGGGAAGCACAGGGGTTGACTCCACTACCCCCACCCCGTTCCTCCGCTTCCTGCCCGTGCCGGTGGACGAGAGCCCCATCTATCCCTGACTGGGGTTTCCCGGTGGGCTCCGTTGCCCCTTGGCTTTGTCCTCCCGTTTTTTCAATCGGTGGTCCCCATCCCTAGCAGGAAGGAGCAGCTTTGAAGTTATTCCAAAGCTCTCTCCGCTGGGCAGGGGAGGAGCTGAGCCCCTTTTTCCGGGTGCCTCGGTGGGAAATGTTTCCAATTAAAATTCCAAAATGGCTCCTCGGCGCTGTCTGGCGGCACGGGGGGGAGGAGGAGGAGGACGAGCCTTTTTCATGAATGGATGTGGCAGGAGCTGTCTGTCCTGCTCAGTGACCCTGCCACAACCGCCGAACCCACTAACAAAGTTTCCAGGAGGCCTTTCTAATTAAACCATTTGTCAGTGTCAGATACTGATGGCTGAGCTCCGGTTTAATACTGCCTGGAAAGGAGGTAGATCAGCGGGGTTTTTGCTTCCCCTGCCTTCCTGTCCAAGCTTTTGAGTTGAGGAGCTGCAGAAAAGGACTTGGGAGTAGATGTGAAGGGTCCCATCCCTCCTCAAGCCTGCTCCAGTTTTGGCGAAGGGCAAACCTGTGATGCTACTCTGTTGCCAAACGTGTTTGTAGTGATAAAATAGGTGTGAGGATCAGTCTTCAGCAAAACTTCCAGCCTTTCTTCCTCCTTGAAGGTGGATTATGTTATTGGGGTTTAGTGCCTGGGCTATGTGGTGGTTGTTCTTGCTTTATCTTTCCAGACACAGTTCTGTACTTTTCTGTCTAGGTGGCATGACAGATCTTGTCTGAACTGCCCCAGACCCGTGTTTCTGAAAAGCTAAACAAGGCAAGATTGTCTCTTGCCATTGTTTTTTATTTTAGGATGTTTGTTTCTTTTGCGATTGAGATTTGGCCCCTGCAACGAGCAATATTGAGCTTTGTAAGAAACACTTTGTGGTATCATGAGAGCTCGGTAGTAGTCTGCCCAGGGAAGATGAGGGAGCAGGGAGATGCCTTTCTTCTTGTGAAGTTGAAGGTAGACCAACTTTTTCTGGCAAAGACTTGCTAAGTAACATGCACCATGTGTCCAGCTAGGAGTTCCCTTACTGAAGAATTAAACTGTCTTTTTTCTCTCTGCCTTTGCCTTTCCCTCTCTTATTTCCCCCTTCCCAGGTGGTTTTAACAAGTTTCAGACTGAATATTCAGAGCACTGCGAGACAAACCTTGACAGCTCCTCACCAAGCAACTCTCCCCCGGCATCAGTCCTTGGCCTGGGAGGGCTGCGGATAAGCTCTGACTGCTCGGATGGTGAATCTGACAGGGAACCCAGCAGTGCCACGGAGTCCGACGGGAGCCCCATCCCTAACAATCAGCCTGCCTTTCCGGTCCAGATCCTACCTTACCTGTACCTGGGCTGTGCCAAAGATTCAACCAACTTGGACGTCCTGGGCAAATACGGCATTAAATACATCCTGAATGTGACTCCCAACCTGCCAAACATGTTTGAGCACGATGGAGAGTTCAAGTACAAGCAGATCCCCATCTCAGATCACTGGAGCCAGAACCTCTCGCAGTTCTTTCCTGAGGCCATTGCTTTCATTGGTAGGTAGTTGGCAGAACATCTTTTTTCATACTCACCTCTTTGGAATGTGACAAGCAGCTTCCTAAGGTTGCTGCTTGTCTCTGGCCTCACCTCTCCGGGGCACAACATTGGTGCTAGCTTAGCAGCCAAGCATCACACTGCTGAGGTGACACTTCTGGTGTGTGTCACCCTGGCTGGGTTTGGGGAGGTGTGTGTCCCCCCTTCTAAATACAGCCTTCTTATGGCACCTCAGCTGAGTTACCTGCAAGTGGTAGGACCAGACCTGCTAGACTTGTCCCTGCCGTCTCTTGCCCTTGTATGGGAATTTGAGTTCATGTGAAAGCTGAACTGAGGTGGTGGGGAGCTCCTTTACTTGCTTTGCTTGGAGGAATGAGTGTTGGTGGGCGTTGTATTACTGTGTCTGGTGCCAGCAGTTCCTTAGCCCCCAGTGTGTTGAAACTCTAGTGGGGGAATGCTCCCTTCCTGAAGGGATTTGCTAATCTAGTTGCGATCCTGCTGTAAGTCACTCTGGTATAGCTAGCTCCTTGTATGGATACTTCTAAGGTAAGTGCCAACACAATGAGTTAGTGACTGTAACTGCACTGCAGAGCTCACTTGGAAAAACTGCTTTTCAGGCAGACCCTGGGACAGCTTTGGCTGGTTGTGGGGAGGAGCCCAGGGGGACAGATCTCTTCTCCCAGGCTAGTGTTGATTTTGAAAATTGCTCCTTATTCTGAGAGGTGTCTGTTGGGCTGAATAGGGACATACACTTCCAGTACAACCTGTGCTGTCTGCTGGTGATGGTTGTTAGCCTAATCAGTTGTGATGTGTGGAGGGTGAATGGTACAACAGGTAGTCATTACCATCATTAACTATTCAAAAGCCCTGTGGCTTTGTATCTGGTTGAAAACATTAATGTACATGAAGGTGAGGGGCACCTTTACCTTCAGACTGAGGGTCTGTACAGCTCCCTTCAGTGCTGCTTTTCAGACCCCACTGCATGTGCTCGCTTGCTGTGCTGTGAGGCCTGAAACAGGGAAGAGCAGTGGAAGGTCTTCAGCTGCTTCTCTGCTATTGGGAACCTTGTTTCCCATGTGCTCACCTTTGCCCCCAGCTTCTGTCCTCTAGTAACACAGTTGCGGCCAGAAGTGGCTACTACAGTGTGGCAGCAGGGACCTGTCTGATGTCCCATCTGTACTTCCTGCGTGGAGTATGTGGTGATAAATGTCAGGGGTGAGAGGTAGGGTCCCTGATGGCCTGTGGTGTTTGGGATCCATCTGAGATGTGAACGCTGTGCTTTCTAGTTAATGATGGGAAAAGGAGGATTATCCCACTCTAAAACCAAACACCAAGGAATGTGGTACAAATCAGATGAAAAGGAAAAAAATGTCTCATAAGCATTTTGTATGGGGAGAAACTGAGGGAAGGGCTGGATATACTAGGTGGCCCACTGTACTAGAAATTCTTGCCAGGTTTTGGAGGCTGGGGTAGAAAACCAGTTGTGACTTGGGTCTGGATTTTGAGTTGCGTGCACCTTCTTTGCCCTTCCCTGTGCTTGTGGTGCCAGACTGTCTCATACCTCCAGCTTTGCCTGAGGATCCTTTTTCTCCTGCCACCCTCTCCCTCCCTGCCGAGCTCTCAGTCAAATGACTTCAACTAGGGCTGCCCAAAAGTAAGCAGTTCTGGGTACTTGCATGCATTCAGCTCTCTCAGCGGCGTGTCCTTTCAACACTAAGATGTCAATTCATAAAAGGATCACGCTGTTCCGGCTGTGTGAGAGACAATGAGTGTATGTGTGCTTTTCAATCGATGGCAAGGGAGGGGAAATTTCGTTGCTGTTCTCTCACCATTTTTTCAGTCCAGCCTGCATTCCTGCTCCCCACTACCATTCATCCTGAGAGTCTCCTCCAACACAAGCATTTGTTTGTAGTGAAGTGTGTTTCTGTTGTTCCTAAAGAACAATTTCACAATAAGGGAAGTTCCTGCACTTCAGGCTCTGCTTAAATTGGCTTTGACTACATTCACATAACTTTCTAACAGAAGAAGGACAAGAACAGCAGAAGACAGTAACTTGTGTGATGCTGGGCTGCAGCCTCGCATCAAGTGTGCACCCTTCTCCTGTCAGTTAGCGTTGAGGTGGGTGTGCTGTACCTGACCACCAGCATTTCTCTGGAGCTGTTGTCTCCAGCTCCACCCGCCTTCTGTGGCTTACTCCATTTCTGTGTTTGAATAGAGGGTACCAATGTGCCCCAGGCTTGATTAATACTCAAGCATGTGAGATGCCTAGCCTTGCTGCACAGAATGGGGATGCGCAGCTTTGCTGAGCGGAGGAAATATCTTGGGACCCCTTTGGGGATTGATGTGGGGTATCAGAGGGACAAAAGATAATGTCACTAGGAGCAGGGGATCCAGTTCTGGCAGTTATCCTGGTTCTAGCAGCTTGCAGCTGCCACCTGGCCCTGCTCCAAAGCCATGCATTTTTGGTGCAGAATAATAGACTCCCCCTTCCCCTTGTCTTGTTTCAGATGAGGCCCGTTCCAAGAAGTGTGGGATCCTTGTTCACTGCCTTGCTGGCATCAGCCGGTCTGTAACAGTCACTGTCGCCTACTTGATGCAAAAACTCAACTTGTCCCTGAATGATGCCTATGACTTTGTGAAAAGGAAAAAATCCAACATTTCCCCAAACTTTAACTTCATGGGCCAGCTCCTGGACTTTGAGAGGACTCTAGGACTCAACAGCCCGTGTGACAACCGCTCACCCAGCGAACAACTCTACTTCACCACCCCCACCAACCACAACCTGTTTCAGCTGAACACTCTGGAGTCCACATGAAGGGGAATGCCGTCTGGTTGGGAACTCGAGCATTGAATCGCTTCTCTTGAGCATTTCAACTCTTACAACAGCATCTGTCTTGCCAGGCAGCTCTGAAAGGACTAGCTTCTCTGGGCAGAGGTGCCTGATCGCTGCTTTAAGAAGGCTAATGCCATTCATTAGTATCCCGATCAAAGTGGTTTCAAGAGGTAGTCTTTTTACAGGGGGTTAGTTAATATGGGCGATGTTACAGTGTTTTGAACGCCGCTGTTACTGGCAATAACCGCTTTCCTGGGTGCATTGGGACTGTCAGAGCACGCACACACGTGAAGAGCTACTGGGGGTTAGCTTGCTGTGGAAAGTGAGGAGATTTATGCACTTGGAAACCTTGAACAAAAGGTGTTGGGCCAAGACTGTTTTAAAACCCAAGTTTACTGTTTTGGTTTTTTTTTTTTGATTTAAAAAAAAAAAGTCGATCTTACTCGAACTTTGGGTTCAAACTCTTTTTAAATATGTAAGTCCCTGACTGTTTGTACAGACGAGGTTGCAAAACCAGTATTTTATTCTGTTTCTTGTTTGATTTTTTTTTTTTTAATCAAATGTTTATATTGACCAAATGCATTTTGCACACTTTGTGAAGCCTTGGTATGTCCTGGCATATTACTGGGTACTCCAGAGAGATACATGCTGCTGCTGTTGTTGTTAGCATCTGGTAGGAAGCTTTGTTATGTGTGAAGGCCAGTTGGGCTTAAACACAACCCCTTCACCACTCCTGCACTCACAATCACAAACTCTGCACTGATTCAGCCAAGGCGACTTAAGCCGCAAGCTTTTTTTTATTATTCTTTTAAATGCCACCCCTGCCAAAAACACTGTTTGCTATTGCCAGAGGTGAAACTTGTAGCCTCCAGAGCTGGTAGAAGTCTGTCTGAGCCCAGCTTCATTCTCTGCTGCCTGTTGACTGACTTACATCATCCAGCTGGCCCGAAAGCATTCCATCTTCCTGAGTACAGAAGGTAGTTGTGATGCTGGCATTTCTCGTGCACACTTGATGCTTTCCCACATGTGCAGCGGTGGAGGGGGGAACATGGCAAATACCTGGAGCAGAGCAAGGATTGTGTAGCAGGATGGGACTGAATCGTCATGCATGGAGTGTGTGAGGGGAGTGAAGAGATGTGGAAATAAGTGTTGTAACAGATTTTTATATATATGAATATATATTAACTGGCAAATTCTGAGATGATTGGAGCTTTCAACAGAGGTTCTGATTTTTTTTTTTCTTCCTCTTTTGAATAACTTTATGCCGTGCCTTCTATTCTGAGAAGACTTGTTTATATTTCTGGCTAGTGTTTGGCAAACACCTTATACCAAGCCGGGAGGGGAGGAAGTGGCAATTTCTGGGAGGAGGGCAGAATGGATTTGGAGATTATTGGCTGCAGTGTAGTCCTCCTTTCTCCCCCCTCCCTGTCCACTTTTAACTCTCATGCAACTGAAAAAAAAAAAGCCACGGATTTTTTTCTAAATACCAAGTTTTTTTGTACTTTTTTCAAGAAAAAGAAAAAATAATTAAAAAAATCTCCACCTGGAGGAATGTTTGACGCTGTCGCATCCTGAAACTGTTCTTTTTGTTAAAGATGTTACCAGAATGTTGGAATGAGCTTCTCTTTCTTATTTTCTGTTTGTTTGTTCGTTGGGTTTTGTTTGCAACAATGTTGGGATCGTGGGTCATTGGAAGGGAGAATGGTTGTAAGTACAGTTGTGAGTGATGAGGAGATTGAGAATATCATAATTGCATTTTACCTCATGGAGGAATTTATTTTTTTCAGGGATTTTTTGACAGTGCATCTTTATTGCATTACAGCTAAGCTAGTTTGTAAAAGCTTCCTATGCTGTTAGTGGTCTTTCTTCTTTAAAGGAAAAGAAAAAAAGATGCATTTTCTGATTAGTACAAATGAGAGATTGTTAGTGAGGAATGGTTCTGCTTTCTGAGTTATGAAGGAAAATTAGTGACCCTATATATACTGATCCAATATTGGGACTTTGTTTATATTGCAAATAAATATTATTTTTTCTTTAAAAATGATGTTTGTGTCAGATGCTTGTCTAGCCTCTGCCCATATAAGGGCATGCTGCTGTTAACTGTTGGTTTTGTTTTGTTTTTTTTTATGGTCGATTAGTGCTCTTCTGTGACCGTGAAGAGCATTTGCTGGGCAGTGTTCAAGTGTGGTGTTTGGTTTCATGCATGGCTTAATTTTTAAGACCTGTGGTAAAAGGGAGGGAGGTGGGAGCGCAAGGAGAGGGAGATGGGGTATTGGATAAACCGGAGAACAAAGAACAGCTTGAGAATGGGACCGGCTTTGACCCCGGCCATTCCTCTGCACCAAAAATAGATAAACTAAAGACACTTTTGTTCGGTGTTGCATGACCTGTGAAGGCAAGGCAAGGCCTTGCCCACAGCTTTTATGACAGCAGACTTTATTTCAGTAGGAAAGCAAGAACTTGTGGCCTTGTGGGCAGTTACCTGATGACTTCTGGGTCTTATGGGGAGCAGGAGCCTCCTGCTGCATCTTCGGGTCAGGGTTCAAGCCCCTGGCCCCAGTGTCAAGCATGAGCTGTGCTGTCCCCCTGTGGTCCCTGACAACAGGGGAAAAAAGTAGTTTGTGGGAAACCTGGAGGGGCTGATGAGGATGCTTTAAGGTGAAATGTGGCTCTGAGCATCTGGGAGTAGCCCAGCTAAGGGATCCTTCCTGTGTCTCTGCTTACAGCTGGACAGGGCTGGGTTCCCCCAGCATTCAGTGTTTTAACCTAAATGGCAAGAAATTAAATGATTGTCTATTCAGTTATTCCTCATAGTGAGCGTGCTGTCTTTCTTCTAGCTCTAAGACCTGAGCACCAAAGATAGCTAGTTTTATTCCTTGAAGTGCTCAGGCTGATGGTTGCTGAGGCTGGTGCAGAGCAGGGCAAGCAGGCAGAGGCTGAAGTAGGAACCAAGGGAGTGTGTGCACATGTGAGAATTTGCTTTATTACCCCTTGACTGCATGATTGGAATCTATAGATTTAGAGGCCTGTTGGTGGCTCAACAAATTAAAATCTACCTAGTATGCAGGAAAAAGCAGACCTGTAGGTTTTTCCTCTGTAATTACATTGTAGAGTAGCTCTTGAGGAAGATAGGAAAGTGTACAGGAGGTGGGCAGTGCACTGAAGGAGTGTAGAGCATCTTGTCAGGTGTATGGCTGTATTGGCTTCCACCTAATTTCCTCTTAGGATTTTCTGCTAAGGTGTGGGATAGGATTCTAGCAGGTAGCATATCTGCCTTTTGTAACAACCTCAGCAGAAGAGGTGGTGTGCAGGCAGCTCTCTCGGGGTACCTGTTCCTGGGAGATTTGTTGTGAGTATCCTGTCATAGCTGCACTTGCTAAAGGAAGGAGATGGCTTGTCTGAAAATTAGCCTGCCACCTCTCTCCTCCAGGACACGAAGGAGCCTTTTCCAAGCTTCTCAGCCTTGACAGCAGGGAGCAGCCAGCCTGGCTGGTCCTCAGCCATCAGTGTTTTACAAATGTCCTGCACCGTACTTCTTGGCTCAGAGAGGTTTCCTTGGAGACCTGATGTCCTGTAACTTAGTGATGAGACTGGAACTGCAATCAGGAAAGGGGCAATGCTGGAGAAATAGTTAGAGAGAGAAGAGAGAGTGTAGGGTCTGTCTACACTCCCTGGCAGAGGCAGGCACGAGCACTGGCTGAGCGTAGGAGCACAGGCTGAGAGAGAAAGCTGGTTATGTTCAGATCAGTGGAATTTGGCAAGGAGATACCACTTCCCACATGCAGCTCTTTGGTTAACCCATCAATTCCAGATAAGCCACTTGTAAGATGCTCTGTGGTGCCCTGCTCTACAAAACCTGGTGATCTCTTGCTTGGGTACAGAGAGCTGCTGTCCCTGGGTTTTCATTTGTGATGCCACAAGCCCTCAGGAAATATGAGTGGGTTTTTTTTTTATGGTTGACTTTGTTTACCTCTCCAATCTGAACAGTTAAAGGGGTCACAGGTCCCAGGTGTTTTCAAAAAGTTTCTTCCTCCATTTCAAGTTATAGCAAAAACACAGAGCTCTAAACACAGAGCCAACCTTTGGCAGTTACTGGCCAGGGAGCCCAGGTAGCTGATTCTAAATGCTTCCATCTGCCCTCTGCACAGCACATGCCATGCTGCCTCCCTCTTTGCTGCCCTGCAGATCCTGGCTCCTTGTGCCAGCTGATGAGGGACAGATGAGGAGAGCAGGTGTGTCCTGAGCGGAGCGTGACTGGAATCTTGGGAAACAGGAGAGCAAAGGGTAGACTCCCAAGGCAGTGCAGTGAGGATTGCTTGTCTTAGGCAGCAATGAGAGACAACACAAAGATGGGGCAGGTGTATCTCAAACTGTGGGAGGGGAGGTATGAAGTGGTGATGGAGGTAGCATCAGGAACCCAACAAACAGGACATGAAGGGAAGGGGCTCTGAGGTTCCTTGTAGCTTTCCTTCCCTCACTTGTGTCAACCCTTACCCCTCTCCTAGGCCCTTATTTCTTAGTGTGGCACCAAGCACGCTCTCAGCATGATGCAAGTCAACCTCTACAGCTCAGAACATGCCTGCTGTTGCATCACCCAGAGATGCGTGTGGGAAAACTCTTCTTGCCGCTGTCTGAATTTGGGTGCTCACATTTCCAAGGTAACGAGGTTACTTATGGGCTGTTATTTTTTTATTTATCCTTTATGTGTGCAAAACAGACTATTTGCAGGGTTGTGAAGGCATGTAAATAGTTCAGCTAATCAACAACAGCACAGGCTCTGAGAGTTGTGCTCCGGGCCACTTGGAAAGCGTGTGAAAGTGGGCTTCCTTGTGGATTTTGTGCTGTTTGCTCCTGTGCTTCCTCAAATCTTTCTCTTAATCATGCTTGTGGTCAGAGTGCTGGTCTGGCTCAAAGTAATTTGGGATGAGAGGCAATGTTCAGCAGGTAGGGAGAACGGCTCATGGGACTCCCATCCAGGCTTCATGTCCCATTCCTCTCTCTATTTGAGCTGCAAAGTTCCCCTTTATACTGGTTCTGTCTTCTGACCCTTTTGCTGTGTCACCCAGTAGCACAGGCCCAAAGGATGGGCCAAGTGAGGGCCCAAGGTCACTGATGGATCCCCAGCCCCGATGTGAGATTCGGGTAGGAGACACCACCACAAGAGCGAGGGGTGAGGGAGAGCTGTGCTGGGTGCCAACAGTTGCGTTGCACTGAGGAGGCTCACCATGCTGGGATGGGGTGAGCAGGTGCTGAGGGCTGCTGTGTCCAGCTGGGTGGTGTGGGGTCCAGGCTGCCGCACATGGTTCAGCAGGTGCTGTGATGATGGAGCAAATGTGCCTGTGTCCTGCAGGCCATGCTCAAGTTTAAATGGCTGTTTTTATGGCATCTGTCTGGTACCCATCTTAAACTGCCAGGAAACCATGAGGTGAGGAGGAATACCGTGTGGGACCTCAGGGCAGCACTCTCCCCAGGGTGGGCAGCAGTGACCATTTTGTGTCCCTCCTCTCCACAGCACACCCCTTCCTGTCATGGCCACTGCTACCCTGAGAGGGGTGCACCAGCCTCTCTTTCTGCACCAGTGAGGCTTGCAGGGAGTGTGTGTGAGAAATTACCTAGGTGAACACCTTTTCCTTGCCCAACTTTGTCTGTGTTCTCACTTTTTTTCCTCTCTAAACCACCTGAGCAGCTGCTCTGGCACCTGAGGGGATCCCAACTGGTGGCCTGGGAAGGCAGGCAAGATTCATCATGGTCATGATGGTGGTACAGAAACACAGCTGGGGCCTGCAAAGGAGTCCTGGGAGGATGCACAGGTGGGAGAAGAAGGCTCTGTGTGGCTGGCAGTGGCTGAACCCCTCAGTCCTCAGCAGCTGTGATGGAGCTGGCACCAGTAGTCAGAGAAGATGAGCTGCTTGCAGTGGAACTGTAAGTTTCTGATGCCTCTGGGCTCCTCCCTGACACCTCCATGTTGCCCTGCTCAGCCCTGTTGCGGTGGTGGTTTTAGGTTGGGGGCTGGGTCAGAGCAGAAGCTGTGGTTCAGCTTTGATGTCAAGGGTTGGGGAATAATTATGGGTTGGGAATCAGTCGCACAGCTGGCTGTACAGCCACGGACTGCTGGTGCCCAGCCTCTGTGGACTGGGTGAGCCCCTCAGTACTGGAGCAACAGAGCCCCCCGCCTGGAGATTGGGTGGCATGTGTGCTGCTTCTGGGCTGTTCAGTGGTGCAAGTGATCCAAGAGCATGTAGGGCCTTAAGAAGTATCAGATGAGGGAACCAAATATAAGTGGAGGAAGGGGAATCCAGACAGATTTCTTTTCATAGAATCATCAAGGTTGGAAAAGACCTCCAGGATCACCAAGTCCAACCTTCCATGCAACACTTCCATGGTCACTAGACCATGCTCTGAAGTGCCACATCTACTCAGTTTTTGAAACATCTGGCTTATGTAAAGCCATTTGCTGGGTTTCTCACTGCTTTATTTTGAAAGTCTCTGCATACAGGCACTTTGCTCTTCTCATTCCCTGCTCTTCTCATCTCCCATCACTGCCTCAAGGGCAGGTTCTTCATGATTTGGGGTTTTGCTTTTATGAAGTTTACTCTTTGTTTCTGGTCTGCCGTCTTTCTTTCCTCTTCTTGTAAGGACTGCTTTATTTTGGCTTGTGGTTTTTCTTTGTTTTCTTCCGAGAGGTGAATAGTTGTGATAAACCCTGCAGAAAGTGGGAGGGAGCAGACTGGTGCATTGACAAAACCCTGGTCACTGATAGTGAAAGCCCTGTGCCAGCAAGAAGCTGAGCTCTGAGCTTTGATTGCAGATGCAACACTCTAGAAGCACAGCATTTTTCTGTATGGGAATTTCAAATTGAAATGTGTACAGGGATCTCCAGTTAGAGGGGTTGTGACTTTGAGCTTGGGGTAAGCACTCACCTTCGGTTGACCAGTGTGGCTCTGAATTGGATTCACCATTTTACACACAGTCCTGTCAGTGAAGTGCTCTGTACCTGCTGGAAGATTTACAGCTCTGCTCCAGTGATGTACTTTGTTTGGGTCTTACTCTAAATTTGCCTTTTCCTCCCCCTGGATGGTTGATTCCCCGCTGCTTGGAGCAGGCAGGGATCCAGGCAGAATCACACCCCTGAGAGCCAAGCAGGATCCTCTCGGAACTGTGCAAAGCAGGATGCTGGATGTGAGTTTGAGGGGATTCAGGGTGTTGAGCCTGCAGCAAGTTGTCCCCTCCTGTCACACAAGAAGGATCAGCTCTGCTGTCGGTGTCCTCTCTGCCATTCATCACCTTCCCTGTGCCCCCATTCAGGCCGTTGCCTTTGAATGATCCAGAAGTTCAAGCAGGCTCCTGCATGTCTCGGCCTTGCATCCAGCTGGCAATAAGCTAAGAGATGTTTGGGAAAGTCATGTGGTAGGGTTTGGGGTTTTTTTTTGGTGTGTTTTGTTTTTAATTATTATTTCTTTTTATTTTTATTAAGCAGATTCACAATTCATTCATTCCACAAATAGCTTTCCCTCTCATTGGACATCTTCCTGCTAGGACAGTCCAAGCCTGTTCTGACAGGCGGCTTATCTGCCTCGCAGCTCTTACTGCTTCCTCTGTCTCCCCTTTTTGTGGGAGGTGTTTTGTCTTTCCAAACTCCTGCTGACTTCAGTGGGCACTAGCTTGTGCCCAAACACCCACTGATAGTGCAACTCAGTGCTGAAATTCACTGCTGATTTTTATTTATGACCCTGCAGCATGTTTTTCTTTGCAAAGGGAAGGACTTAAGTGGTTTGGGGAGGGGCAGAAGGATTGTTACTGAAAGTTAGAGAAGTGGAGATTCTGTACAGACTCTCTCAGCCTCTGTCCAGTGAGTCCTGCAGCAGAACATGGTGAAGGCACCAGTGCTGGGGGGGCCTCGATGATGGGGGGGCAAATGAGGGGCCGAACTGCACAAAAACTGTATCTGAAAAAGCCCAGGGCAGCAAGCTTGTTACTTGCCGCTCAGGTAGTTTTGGAGAAATTCCCAGTGTAGTTTTAAATCTGGTAAGAGTGGAAAGAAGCACATGTGTGTGTATGAAGGAAAATTTACAAATGTCGCTATTTTTAATAATCCAAATCCAGTCATGTTTGAAGCTACTGTCTGCCAGGGTGCATTCCTGATACAGAATCAGTGCTTCCACGGATATAGTTTCCAATCAGCATGATGAGACTGTCCCTTCCTATCTGTGGCTTGAACCAGCAGCATCCAGGAAAGTCCCTTCTTGTCCCTTGTCCATCCTCTTTTTGGAGTGTCTATATCAGTTCGGTGCCTGCAGCCCAGACTGGGACAACTGGACCCCTCTCAGATGGGAAGGGAGAGGACATCTGTCTTGTGAAAAGTACTCCTGGATCATGCATGCTGGTTCCTCTGGAAAATGGTGAGTGCTTGCAGCTAGTGTTGGTTGGCCACCAAGAGATGGAAGTAGTGGTGAGTTGCACATGACACTTTCCCTGCCTCAGAGTTAAAATAAAGTTCTGATCTATGGCTGTCAAGAATAAATCCCAGATGTTGCTGTCATGAAATAACTATGACTGAAACTCTGGATGATGGTTAGTTTCAATGAATCTCTAAAACTTCTGTGATCCTGTTCCCTGTGAATATACATTTTGTTTTATCTATGGAGTTCTTCACTTTTCTTCCCGAGCTGTGGGATATTTCCTGCTGGGCATGCGATGCCACTACATGTCCAGTACTACTGCATGTGCAGCAGAGACCCAGGGATGTTTGTAGGTCATGGATGATAGATACTCGGCAGGACTCATAGGTGCTGTTATTTAATTGCATTCTGGCAGCAGCGAAAGCAGTAGCAAGAGTAATAAACAAATTATAGTCTACATTATGAAGCTGACAAATGCCACCCACTCATTACCTGTCTTTAACCACTCTCATTACTACCCAGTTTTTGTGGGAACTAATCTGGCTGCTCAATGTCCGACTTGTTCACTTAATACCATTATCTGAAGCAATCGGCCACTCCTTGTGAAAGAAAAGGAAGGTGCTTTTCCTGATGCTTGTTCTTTGGTGCTAAAATGCAGGTAGCTCTGGGGTGGAGCAGGCTGAAGGAGCACTTTGCAAAAGCATGGTGTGGCTGGGAGGTGAAGACTGAAATCCACAGGGACAATCTGCAGGGGGAGAGGCTGAGGATGGAGGATTGTCACTAGGGGGGAAAAGGCTGTGCTCTGTTCATTACCCTGGGGTTGAGGAATAATATTCAGCAAAGGGATATTAGGAAGAGCTACCTTTTTTTTTTTTTCCCCTCCTTCTCTCTGGATATTTTCCAAGGTTTGTTAACAAGCTGGGTTGCTGAGTAATGACAGTTCTCTCTGTGGCTTCTCCAAGCTCAGGGCTTTGCAGGAGGAAGTCCCAGTAGTGTTTCTGTAGGGGTCTGTTCAAGCCACCCCATGCCACCCTCCCAGGATAAAAAGAAATTGAGCTCCAGGAATTCCTTGCAGTGATCTGGCATAGCTCGAGTTCAGCAGAGTCAGGGATGCTCAGCCTCCTTGGTGCCTGGCTGCTGCCATGACATTGTGTCAGTCCATACTAAATGGTTACCACTGCACTGGGCCTGGGGTACAGCTGCTGTCCTTTCCTCACCAACATAACTGGGAGCCTTCCTGAGGAAGGCTATTGAGGCCTGCGTGCTGAGGAGTTGGGCTGAGAAAGCAGATGGGAAAAGAGGTCTTTTTTTTCAAGAAGCTCCATGGGTGACTGTTGTGTTCCCTGTTGTGATCCCAGGGTTTTGGGATATCTCATGGGTGTCTCTAGTGGGTAAATAATAAGGTAAAAGATGGGACATGAAGACTGAGAGGTGAAGGGCGAGCTTTCCTAGCAGAGAATTGATATTGGTCAATTGTGACAAAGGCCTGTCAAAGGCTGTTAACGGACAATGTGTCTGTTAAAGATAAAAAGGAGTAAGCAGCAGATAATGAAGTTTGTTGCTGACTGTTCAGAGTAGCAAAACCCAAAAAAGCTGTGCTGAATAGCTGTAGGAAGTCCTTGCAGGGTGGAGTAGTGGTATTGCAGCATATGATGCTGAGAAAAGCAACGCAATCCAGGGGGAAGAAGGACCCACATAATCTAAAATGCAGTGCAATGGGCTCAAAATGGGATAATGGCACTTGGGAGAGAGATCTCAGAAGTCCTGTTAACTGGGATATAGGATCTGAGTACAGTCAAACCTAAAACAATTGCCTTCTACAAAAAGAGCCAAGAACGAACGATATAAATGTACTGTACGAATCTGTGGTGAACAGAAGCATTTATGTAGGTTTTGGGGGAGATTGGAGTAACTAATGCAAGGAAAATTCATCGAGTGCTTTTAAACATCAATATACAGTCTCTTACTGAGATACTCCCACAGCTGCAAGTAGCTGGAGCCTGGGAAAGTGTTTGTAATGAAACATAGCTATGTTCTTGGCCTGTTCTTACACTCTTCCCTAGGTGTTGTTATCAAATACCATTGAAGACAGGATACATGGGGCAGGATGAAGCTTGATCCAGCCACAGTTAGTGGCTCTCATTCCTTTGCTTTTTCCAAGATGCTGTCTTGGGGTAAGCCATGTGTGGCACACTGTGATTATGTGTGTGTGTGAGGGGCTGTTATAGAGGTTGGGCATATTCTGTTCTTATCTTCATTCAGTGAAGAGAGCTGACGAAGATGGCTGGAGGAGAAAACTCCTGTGTTTATTGTACATTTCTTATTAAAAGGACATTGCAATGTGGTGTAGGATGGCCAAAGCAAGAAGGGCTTTGTACCAATAGAAACATCTTATTCTTCACCAGCACCAATCAGTCACTCTGAAATAGAGAGTTTCTTTAGGTGATGGAAAGCCATTGCCTGGGTCAACAAACCTGCCTCGTCTTTTCTGAGGAACACTTGGACAATAAAACAACTGCTTCACTTGCTTTGAAGACAACCAAGGCTTCACTTTCTTTGACCTGTCCTCTCCCATCACTTCTTAAGTACTGTGATTCTGGTTCAAAAGAACCAGATGACATGGAAGTAGCTGGATAGGCCAGGGCAACTCATCCTACCCTCAAAGTCCCTGTGGGCTACTTTAACGCACACCACAGTGGGGCAAGACACTGTGTGGGAGTGTGAGACAAGTTCCTAATGTTCCTGTTGATCAAATGGCCCACTGAGTCTCCTGATCTGCTGTGGTGATAAGTCATAACAAGGACTCTCTCTTAATCCTCATTATCCTCTGTTGGCACTTCCTGCCCACATACACTAGATGTTTCCTATCAACAGGGAGTAACCTCCATGGAAGATAGGATCAGATTCCCAGGAACTAGGCTGTAGTGAGTGAAGGAAGAATGAGGAAACTGTCCTAATTCGAGGCTAATCTTATAAATACAGGGCTGGATACAGACAATAAGAAAAGAAATGCCAGGAGAGCTTTAGGATTTGGTTAGGGAAGGATCATCTTTTGCCAGGAGTAGCCTTAATTGTAACTTATGATGTGGTAAAGTTGCTGTTTGATCTTGGCTTCAGCAGAGGGGAAGAGACAGATTCTGCTTTGTGTCACCAAAGGAGGAGTAGCCTGAGAAAAGAACAGAGAAAAGTGGGTTTAAAAGCAATTTTTTTGTTGCTTGTGTACTGATTCAAGCTGCAGTGCATGAATGGAGTGCTTTATTTCTCAGTTTTGATATGGATAAAACACTAAATAAGGAGGAGAAAAGGGCTGTGTGATTTTTTTCTGAAGCAGGTGTGCTAATATGCCCATTGGGTATTTAATGTCGCATGGCATTTCTGAAAATGCAGAACCACACAAATCTTTTCTTCTCTCATAAGTGGGTTGGTGGGGTGTGGTGTTTCTTTCCCCTGCCTAGACCTATAGCTGGAGCCTGTACCAGTCAAGAGACTTGGCCTGTCCCTCATGCTCATCTTTCATGTGGGCAGGGTGGAGTGTGCTGAAGCTATTTGCGGTGAGGAGTTCTCTACAGACAGTTGCTTTTATAACCCTTTTTAGACAATCTGTATGAATGAAGCATTGCCTCCTACCTGTCCCTGTCCTCTCCACATCCCAGCGCCATGCACAGAGCCCATGATGCCTCTGTGAATTTCATTTGCGAACAAGGTGAGAGCACATGTATGTTTGTCAGAGATGAGTTGCCTTTACAGGGATACTGGGGGGTATGTGTGTGTCCTTAACCCTTTGCATTCGTGTGCAGCTGGTATTCTAAGTATGATCCTGTAACCATACAAATGACTTCAGTGCAACAAGGTGTGGACACTGGTTGCCCATCCCCACCCTGAAGGTGGTGTCGTAAGTTCCTGGAAAATGCCGTCATGTCCTTGCGGGTTTGGACTCATTTGGCTTTTTATTATCCATCTGGCTCACAGGTGCCTGGTGGTGTTGCTGTTTTATTTATTGCCCACCTCTGGGCTAATCACTACCTCTTCCTTCAGAAGCTTTACAGGCCTTTTCTTGGGCCATGTTTGTGAAGCTACAGTGATGTACAAAAGCCATGCTGCTGCTTAGAAACTTCTGTCCCTTTTAGATAGTGCAGCTTCAGGAGATCTCACCAGGCTTGGCCTAAGACAAGTGATACAGTAGTTCCCTGTCCCAGGCTTCCTGTAGGAGTTAGGACAAGGCCTTTCAGCCATTCATAGGCCATGTCTATCTTAGTTTCCTACTTCCTTTCTGGTCCTCCCTGAATAGCTGATTTTTGCCTGAAAGTCAGCAGAAGAGTCATGCCATGTTGTCTTCCATTCCTCTGCCAGGTGGTTGTCTTTGTTGTCTTCTCTTCATGGTAGCAGGTTATGTGATCTAAGTGTTTTACTTTATAATAAACAGTGCACAGTTCAGCTCCAGTGCCTGGTTTGGGATTTTTTGTTTGGTGTTTTGTTTGGATTTTTTTGGAAGATTTTAAAATGACTGATGCATTAGGACTCTGTTTAAGATAAACTCTGTCAGGGAGCAGGACTGGCTCAGAGGACATCTACGGTGGTGTGGGCACACCAGGTTCAACTTTGTGCTAAGTTCACTTTCATAGACAGTTGCTAAGTGGTGCCTATGGGTGGTTGATGCAGCTGGATAGTGAACAGAGTGCTTGTAATTGCTTCTGCTATCTTCAAGGATATGCTTCCAGCAAGTCATGTCATCTATTAACCTTGTAATTTTATAAGTAGAGCCTTAATCCTGCCTGGTTGCTAGTCAAATCTGGAAACAGACTATGGTGCTCTGTGGTCGCTGATAAAATTCCGTGCTTGGTCACTGAGCTCACTGGATTTTACTTCACCATCTTCTCCTCCTTGCCAAATGCTCCACACTTTCACACAAGTTGAAGCCTGACCTTGCCTATGAGTTTTCTCCCTGAGTCCTTCTGTAGAGTAGATGTTTGAATGTTGATCCTCTGCTAGCAGGAGCTGCTGTGTGATATTTCCCCCTTTACAGGTGCAGCAAAGAGCTGTGAGGCTGGAGGTATCAGCATGCTTGCAAAGCCCTGGGTGCCCCTGTGAGGCACTGGAGTGGAGTATGGGAAGTTGGAAGGATAAGCAGCAGGGTTTCGGCTTGCTGCAGAAAGAACACCACTTCAAGAACTCCTGTTTTGTGTGTGTTGTTGGAATCTGGTCTGCTGCAGGAAGGGGAATCCCTGTGCTGCAGACTGTGGAAGGCATACACCAGCCACAGGGTGTTCATCCAGGCAGCAGTCAGATGGAAAAGGGCAGCCTGTGCAGGCTCTGAGTAGATCCTGGGTTGAGACTGAGCTCTGAGCTTTTAAGAAGCCAGCTTTCACCAAAAACTTGGAGTGTGAATACCAGAATATGGCCTAGGCTTCTTTTCCTATGGGCTGCTCTAAGCATAGGCGTAAGGTGTACCCAGTGCCAGAGTACCCAGCTGCTGGAGTCCTGATCTGTAGCCATCCATGCCTGGGAAGGTGTTCCCTGGAGAAAAGCAGGCAGCAGCATCCTGCCATGTGGGAAGCCCTCAAGAAGTGAAGGCTTGGCCAGGAGGAGGTACAGAGCACACAGGAGGATATCAGTGTGGGGTTTCAGGACAGGCTGACTTCCTGGTCCAGCTCTGGGGCAAGCCTGGTAAATGCTCTTCACAACACTGGGAGGGAATGGTGTTCAGTGAGCAGGGCAGGGTGGGTGCTTTGTGCCAAACTCTCCCTTGTCTCCTTTCTTCTTAGGGCATTCTTCATTCATTAAACTTGCTACCAAGGCAGCTTTAGTGGAAATAACCACTTACCTGAAAGTGGAGGCCTTTCCTGAGTGAGCATCCAGTCCTGGGGTTTGAGTGAACTGCCACGTTTGGAAGAGCAGGTTGGGGAAAGCAGGGGATTTTTTTTGTGTGCTCCACTACCAGGGACCGTGGAAAGAATAAACAAACATCACCAAACACCAGAGAGACAGTTTTAATTGCCTGCAGTGAGAAACTCCTGGTGAGCAGAGCAAAGCTTTGAATGGAGAGCATAGCCTACTTCTAGTCTGTCTGTCTTCCTCCTTCCTGGCTCTAAACGTGACTTCAGGTGCGTTGATCCAAAATAAGCAGTGAGAGCCAGTTTAGGGTGGGCACCATTTCTTACCCTCTGGTTTCTTCCGTATCCCATTCATCAGGACTGTGATCCCAGGCAGCACCCCTGTGGCATGGCTGTTGTGTAAAACAACAAGCTGGCAAGTTCTGACTCCTTATTTATATTTTGGTGAAGGTTTTTATCATGTTTCCTGCAGACACAGCCTGAGAGGAATGGGTGGTTCTGCTCTTGGCATGCCATTCTGATAAAGGCCAATGGCTTTTAGCAAGCCTCACAGCTCTTGAATTACTGTTAGATCTCGGTGCTGCTTCATGTGACTTCTGCTGCGTCTGCTGGAAGACAGGTGTCTTCTGTGCAAGCGATATTTAAGAAGTTACTTAGACTGTTTACTTTTCAGTTTTATAAACCTTATCTGTTTTTATTTATTTATTTTTATTATTATTATTCTTCCTCTGCCCCAGAAACCTCTTCTTTCACTCCCCAAGTAGAGAATATTTACAGGAATCTGTAATTTTGAAACTGCTTCTTGCTTTCCACGGGGTAAAAAAAAAAAAAAGGCAAACTGCAGCACTATGGAACTGTAAACAGGAAAACATAGGAAAAAGGCTTCATTTTGGAGACATGTTCCCTTAAGACTGCAAAATTTTCTAGGCCTGGAAGGTCTATGAGTTAAGTATCAATTGATGTGATGTACCAGAAAAGGTTATGTTTAACTTTTTATTTATTTCCAGTAGAGCTCAATGAAGCCTTCAGGGGAAAAACCAAACAAAAAAACAACAATAAAGCCACAAACGAAAAAAACCAAACAGCTGAGAAGGATTCAAAGGGAAACAGCACATAGAGTTTCTGGCTGTGTGTGAGTTTCATGGAAATGTTAATAGTTTATTCTCAGCAGTGTCCACGGAGTGCAAGTTTGTTGTTTTGAAACTTTTTGCATAACTTTGAAATGAAAATTAAAAGAGAAATCTGTCCTAGATTTTGAAAAATTACTGTGGAAGTTCCCCACAAACTAGTAGCGAGATAGCATATAACAGGGTCTAGGAAACCTTAAGTCTCTCTCCACTTGGATTCCAAATTTAATAGGTGAGTTAAGTGATTTCATGTTTGAAAGTCACCATGTGATTTTGGCAACCAAAGAAATAGTTTGTGAATTATCTATTAACTGGTATATATTCACATAAACCATACACTAATTGAACATGATGAATAAAGTCATCAAAACTGAGGTTTGTTCATGGCTAATTTGTGAACTGACAAAGCAGCAAAACCATTTGATGAGCAGTTGGTTCCAAGCTGTATACCTAGCTCCAGTGTCCAGCTGCAGAAGAGCAAAATGTTCAGTTAAGCTCAGTATTGATGGTATATGAAGATCTGATCTATTTTTACTATTGTTGCTTTATTTGGAAAAGACTTCAGAAATATTTGGAGTATCTTTTGTTTTTCTTTTTAATTTTCCTTTTTCTAACAGGGTGCCAGCAGGTCAGAGCCAGATTGTTATCCCCTCTGCAGCAGGTCAGATGGTTAGCAAGCAGTTTATTTGGTCTTGAAATTCAGTGTTCCTGTCTCTGTTGCACAGTGATCCTGCCAAACAGGACAGCACTTTTCACCTCTGACTCTTGAAGTAGGACAAAGGAAGAACAAACTGACACTATGAGTTGTTCCAACCAACTCCCTTCTTCTGCCAACTGCCAACCATGATTTTGTGTTTAATTATTTACATTACAGCATTAGACCTATGCTAGGTATTTTACAAGAGTAATGGCATAAAACCTACACTAGGTTTAGCCACTGTACAGGCTTCCCCATAGGGCATGCGTGCTCAAGTGTTTGAAATGCTCAAGGAGGGGCAGCTGTAAAGATGCCCCCTTATCCTCCCCCCCTGGAAGGTATGCTAGATATTTAATATGTTCATTTAGCTTGATTGTTAAAACAGAATCTTTTTCTCCAGAAATACATCCCTGCACTGATTAGAATCTCCTTTATGCTTTCTGTGCTGTGCATCTGAGCAGGACATTCCTGAGGGAGACCCTGTCAGAGGTCCACCATGCTTTTCCACTAGAGCAAGCCCAGGCTGAGGACAGGCAGCTCAGGGGTGCATCAGATCAGTTATTTAGAAACCTCGGGTAACACAGAATGCATCAGAATCTTGGCTCCCCAGAAAAGTATCTCTTCTGAAGGTGCCTGGTTTACAAGCAGATATCCTCCCTCCCAGAGCCTGTGGTGAGTGCTGGCTACTTGTTCTTGCCCTAATGTTATTTCCATGTCCTCACAGCCTGTGTGTACATGCATATTTCCACTTTCTCTTTTATCATGTTCTCCTTTCTAAGCTTCCATTTAGTCTGTTGATACACCATATTGCTTCATATGGCTGAATTTCAGGGGGTCTAGCAGGATTTCTTTGGAGTACCTGGATGCACAGGAACTATTAAAGTGTGGTCTTGTGGTCCAACACTCGGGCAGCATAGCCTGCTGATTCCCTGCTGGCAGATGCCAGATGGTATGGTGGGGAGGAAACTGGGAAAGTATGTTCTGTGCACTGGTAGTAAACCTCTGAGCAAAGGGAGCTAGGAAAGGGAATGGGCGGTCCTGGTGGCAGAGGAGGGACAATCCACCTCACGGTGCCTCAGCAAGTCTGGTTTGAGAGGGTAGAGAGGGAACTCATTTCTTCTCTCCTTTCTTGATGTCTCTGCTCTCACTCAGGGCTGTATGTGTGTCTGCAGAGGCAGATCACAGCAGGACAGCAGGTGCCCAGATGCCTTGCTCTTTCTCAGTCCTGTGGCCAGACTTATGTAGTGTAGTTCTCTGTCACCTGAATCAAGTCTGCCTTAACCTGGTGGAAGTGAGGTGAGGGACTGGACCTGGGACACCTCTTCCTCTTCCCATAGCTAGCCATACACTGAGAAACCCAGGAGCCGATCACACTCCACTGCTCTGGCAGGAGATGCTTTGCCCTTTACCCCTCTCTGCAGTGACTGAGTCTGTTTGCTTTGCCTCCGGAAGAGGAAATATGGGCTCTGCTTCTGTGAGATGCTGCAGGGTGGCCAAAACATCCTCAACAGATAGAGATCATGTAATTCAGGTGGACCACTAAACTTTTAGGCAGCAATTAGGACTTATGCAGTAACTCTGAGTCAACTAATACATCTGGGTGTAGCCTTGGCACACTTCCAGTGACAGATCCTTCCTGTGTAGACTTGATGTTCTTACATTCTCCACTGGCCTCCCAAGTGCTCTGCTTGGAAACCTCATCAAAAGCCTCAGGTGATGTCAAAGGGAGATGTCCCATTGAATGCCCTGGCTTTCCTTTGGTGCTCTAAACCTGCAGATGATCCTAGACAGTTTCTTTGATGCCTTCATCCTCAGTGGATGAAGTAATTATGACTTCTGTGCATCAGGCTAATAGCTCTGAAGACTTTAGTCAGGCTGATTAACAACTGTGTTTTAATAAAAAATGTTCTGGTAAATCCTTCTGAATTGCAGCCCTAATTACTCTGCAGCCCGATGTGCAGCAATTGGAAAGCTAATAGGCTCACCTGAATCCAGTTAATGAATCCTCTGTTATGGCTTGCTGTGACTCACTAGATGTGTAGTGTTTCTTCTGGTCTCCCCTGCCCTGCTCCATTCCCTGGTGAATATTTATGCTCTGTGTTGCTCGTCCAGGGTGTGTGCGCCTGGACTTTGAATGAATTAACTTAAATATATGTGCATCCTTCCTCTCATTATTTCAGGGGTCTTGTAAGGATCAAGAGCCTGGGCTTTTTGCTTTTGTCTCAAGGTGAGCTCACTCAAGAAGTCACCGGTAGCTGCTGTTGCCCAATAACTCTTTTGAGGCTTACAGGTTTGGTGAGAAATCTGTTCAACCCTGTTCTCTGCTTTCCTGGTAGCAGTTTGCATCTGTTAGAGAACAGCGTTGGGATAAACACATTTCTTCTTTTCTGGCATTTTAAGGTAGTTGGTTCTGCATCAGGAAAGGAAAAAAAAAAAAGTAATTTGTTTTGTTGGAACACTTTTTCTTTCTGTTTCAATCCCTTGTATGTAAAATTGCTTATGCTCCCTGTCTGTCCTCTTCACCCATAAAAAAATGGGGGTGGGGAAAGGTATATGAACCCCAAATCTATTTTTTTCCATCTTTTACAACGTTGTAAGCTGGTGATCTGGGTTTGGAAGGCTCAGGACTGCTTGCCCAGAGTGCCACTCCTGAGCAACAAGGTCCTAATGATGCTTTTGGTTTTGAGGTCCCTTTTTCTTTTACAGGTGGAGGGTCTAGATAGTTTGGGGCTTGTTGACAGCCTGTTCTGTTAAAGGTTCAGCCTCAGTCGGGGGTAAACAAGGATTCTTTGAAAGTGACCTTTCAAAACTTCCCTCCTTGTTGACTTCTTGTCCTAAATACAGTGTGTTTCTTACATAGATTTACAAAATTAACTTCTTGTTTAGGCACACTATAAAATGGGCCTCTAACCATGCGCCTTATAACTACGATAATAGCAAGGAAGCCTGTCTGACAAATTTAGTGGCAAGAAGCAAAGTAAACGTCTAAAGGATGTAATAAAGAGATTCAGGTGGGCAGGATACCAGAGGAAAGACTTGACACCAACTACATTTCTGGTCCTGTAGGTCCAGTGATATCCCTTACTGAACATAATGCAATGAACCATTTGTCTTAACTGTTTCTGGAGTTGGGGCTTGTGTAAATGTGCTGATGTGAGGCCTGGAAATGTCTGTCCCCCAACAACAGGGTTTTCCTGCAGAGAGGAGTGCCTGGAACAAATATCTTTCCCACTGCTCACACCACAGCTGATATATGAAATGGGTCAAGCTGAAAAATTCCAGCTTGCTGTGAGGGTGTTTGCAGAGGCTTCATTAAATCTGTCGAGGAACCTGAAGACCTTGGGTAAGAGGGAAAAATGTTAAATGATTCAAGTGTTGCAGTAGAGAGATGAATTAAGTTGCAAAGGAACTGTAGAAATATTTATTGCATGCTGGTAACAGATTTTAGGCCAGTCCATTAATACTGGGAAGTGGGAATGACACTATTTTGATTATTTTTTTTTTTTTTTTAAATGCAGAGCTTAGAGGGTGGAGGGAATAAAAGGCTTGGGTGATGTTTGTAAAGAAGAACAAAACCAAGCCCAGCAAAGCTGCTTGTAAATGATAAGACAAGGTGGAGGAAAGCAGCAGAGGTGGTGCTGTCAGGTTAGTGTTCCTTTCCTGGGCATTAAAAGGCAGTATCATCTCCGTGGCTGCTCCTGAATAGCTGGGACATGCGAAAAACCCTCTGGTGAATGATGGGCTGAATATGGGAGGAAAGGAGTGCATTTCTCTTGGATTTTTAAATGTTATAGTGTCAGACTTCTTTCTCCCTTCTGAAAGCTCAGGGCCTGCTCTTCAAAGGCTCCCTCATTTCTGGTGTTTACAGGCATTTATCCTCTGCTCTCTGCACTGGTCTTGGAAACTAGGAGTAGAACAGGAATGTAGGAGTTGTAGCATGGGTTTTGATTGCATTTGGTGGCTTTGTTTGGTTGTTTTCTTTATAGAAGAAATGGGTAATGCATTCCGGGGCTGGAGCTAGCTTGAGTCTAAGCTCTGACTCTGAGGTACCAGCTGCCTTGGCAGTGACATTAGCTAGGTGGCCTGGGGAGAGGTGGAATGCCTGTGTTCCTTTGGTGCCTCCCTGAGGGTCAGATGAGTTTTCTCATGGTGGGTGGGAGGAAGTCACTTCTCACCTCCGCCTCAGACAGAGCAGAGGTCAGCAGTCTTGCTTACATTTCCCTTAGTCTTGATGATAAATATTTGTATTTTTGATGTTTTGGAAGCTGAGTGCAGGAAGATCAAAACTCACGGTTGTCAGCTTCTGGGGAGAGTGAGAACTGGCTGCTTTCCACGTGTCATCTGTGGGATTGCTTCACATGACTGCTCTGTGCTTGGGCGGTGCCTTGCCCTTCCCTAGAAGATGCTCCAGGCCCTTGGGAGCTCTCTGTATAGGAGCTCGTCTTGAAGGAGCATGGCTCTCTGCTGAGCAGGAGCAGGACCTGGGGACCAGGAGGGATGGATTTTATTCTCGTCTTCATCTAATGTTGGCCACCTGGCTTCAGTGGTCAGTGTGCCGGCCAGACATGATGGAGCATGGCAGAGCAGCATGTGCTTGATGCCACCTGTCAGCAGCAGACTCTGTCCCCACTCCATTTTAAGATGGCAGACCAAATCCTGCCTAACACCCGCTTTGCCCCTTGCTACTGCAGACTCTGTCCTACTTGACGCTTGCTCACAGCAAGGCTGGAGGGGGATTTGTCACAGTGAAGCTCTAGTTTCCTTCTCTCTGAATAACCTACTGGAGGACTTTTTGGCATTCCCCTGAGTGGACCAAAGATTTCAAATTCTTATCTGAACCTATGGGGAAAGTATTTAGGTGGCTTTCGTCTTTGGAAAATGCCCTGGGTTCTCTGGATGAAAGAGCTATTATTTACCTATCAACAACATAATCCCCCTCCCTCCTACACGGTTGGAGGCAAGCTCCTGGGGCAAACGGCACTGTAATTAAGAACAAATATTTACTATGAAGGACTAGCTGAGGCCTGGCTGGGCAAGCAGCCATGAGCCTTGTCTGAACTTGCCTTCTGTTTGTTCCCTTTGAAAGCAAGGAGTCAAAAGTCTTTTGTCAGAGGAGTGTTTGTGAGGCACAAGATGGTGGGTTGGACCTCCGGAGCAGCCCAGAGCCATCAGGCTGTTTGTTCCTAGCCTAGGAAATCTCCCACAGGGCAGAGTGCTATCTAGAGGTGCTTCAGTTTTCTGTTATGGGTTGCTCTTGAGTAGATCGGCAAGTGAGGGTGGGTGCAAAGATAGACCGGCATACAGGGACTGCAGCTGGTGTCATTCTACAAGCAAGTCTGTGGAAATACTTGTCTGCTCTAAAATCACAAATTAATTCAGGCTTTGTTTGCATCTACTTTCCCTTTTGATTTCTGTTGCAATTCAAGATTTTGCTTCCCAGGGCTCAAGCACTGGTGCTTACATGCAAGGGAGCTTGGCTGCTGGAGAAAGCATGTCCTTACAAAATTGTTTTGGACTGTTTCACAGCTCAAACTCGCAGCCTACTCGCCTGCCCTCTGCCACTCTGATCAACAGCAAGGAGGGGTGACAGGGATCCTGCTCATCTTCTGGCAAGGGTCAGCAAGCTGAAATTTAATAAATATGTCTATTGTGAGTAACAGAAACAATTGCAAGGAGGTGGTGTGTGGTTCAACCAGCTATCACTGCTGTGGTAATGCAACAAGGCAAGTGATTAGACTGGGAAATTGCTGTAGCAATACCAAGATTTACAGCTTGAGTCCCACGGCAGGAGTAGATGTGAAAGATGCACGCAGACACAGAGCTTGCAAAAGGACTGAGCTAAGTGTCTGATCAAGGCCAGCACTAGCATCCAGGGTGCTGAGGAAGTCATGGAAATAATTGGAGAGGTACCACATGGCATTCTGATATGTGTGTGTGTGTATAAAACTGAGTTATAACTTGTCAGACTTTTTGAGGAATATGTCCCAAGCTGGTCTGATTGAAGAGTGTGGGTTTTTTTTTAATTCCTCCTTGTTGTATGGCTGGTCATCTTCAGCAGTTTTAACAGCTGAAAATGGAGCTTATTGATGCCTGTGCTCCTGAGCTGAGCCTACCTGCCTGGAGCTTTGATCTCTGGGAGATGCTTTATATATTAGATACCTGGTTTGGGCTTTTAAAATAAAATCCTTTGTTCCCAGAGAGAACAGAATGAGGCTTTACTCTGAATGACATGTCTCCTTTCATTTGGGAGCTTAGGTGCAACACCAGGGAAGAAGCAGATGTTATGTAGTACACAGGGACTGGAAGGGCTGGGAGGAAGAAGGGATCTCAGCTGTGAGCTAGGAAGTTGAAGAAAAGCAAAGAAATGAGCTAGAGAGGCCTCCCAGACTTGATGTTAGTGCTCCTTAAGAAGGCAAGAACAGGCTCAGCGGTGCCTTGCACTGTGGCTTTCTCAGTGCCCACCTCCTGCCTCAGCCCGTTAGATGTGTGTGGGCAAGAAGCAGCTGCATGGCCACTCCACCTCCTGCTCTGGAACTAGTACATTAGTGCTGGCAAAACCCCATGAGTGGAACAAAACTTGCTCACTGTTTCTTTGTGTTCAGTCCATGCCATCCTGGTTCATGAGTGTATGTGGTTTTGGATTCCATGTCCAAAATAAACGCTAGAAAAGCTGTTGGGTCTCTGATTTGGTTTCAACATAGTTGTTGTCCATTCCAGTGTGTCTCGTGCATATGGGCTGTAGGAGGAGAGCCCTGTTTTTGTCATCTTTGCCAGCAAGCCAGACATCTAGCCTCCCTCTGCCAAGCCTGTGAGAGTTTTGTCTGATTTTGTTTTTTTAAAGGGAGAGTGTGTGTAAAGCTGCCTGGAAGATGTGCTGTGCTTTCTGAAAAAGAAGTGGGCATTAAAATTCTGGTCAGAGAAAACAGGGGTTGTTTCTTCGGGGGAATTATTTCTGCTTTGTTTTGTTGATTTCTGCTACTGCTGCTCTTTCATGGTCACATTTGCTCATTGACAGGTTGAGGGCTGTGCATTTAGAGTACTGTGTCCTGAAAAGGTGAGTTTGGCTAAAAAGCGTGCCTGCAGGAATTCATCGGATGAGAGCTTGTTTGCCTTGGCTAGTGTAAGATCCTGAAGCCTACTAGACAGATGTTGTACAGAGACCTCCAACATCCTAGTGCAGTAAGCAGTAATCAGGACTGGGGAGAGTATTTTAAAATTGGGATTAAAGGTTCATATCCCTGGGACTATACATACTGGAGCATTCCATCATTTCTTTAAACTTACTATGTTAAAGAAGTGGTTGCTGAAATGCTTCCTACCTCTGTTCTTCCCTGTTATTTTAGAGACAAGCTTAACAATTATAATTTGAAAAGGACCTAAGGAAGGAACTCAAAATATTCTTTCCCATCTGACATTGCAAAGACCTCATCTCAGGGCACTACCGATTGCATTGTGTCTTGTGACAGTTACTGGACAAATAGACTAGGTGCTTCCTAGAACTAGAGGTACATGCGTGATGTTCTGAGATGGAGCACATGAAAGAAACCCAAGTAGACTCTGAGGATCCACAGAGAGCTGAGCAGGAGAATCAGGTTGCTGCAGCCTACACAGCACTGTTGAGGAAGAGTTAACTCACTTCTGTCTGAGCTAAGCCTGGAAGCAGAGGTTGGTTGACTGAACACTGGAAATCCCTTCTTCATGCCAGGTGTAACAAGGATCATCTGGTAAAAATGTGTGTCTGCCTGAGACACAGATCTGCCTTAGACATGCATTAGCACGACTGGAGTTTGCTGTCTGCTGGAGGAGCCAGGTCCCCAGTTGAGCAAAGCCTAACGGAAATTGGATCCAGTCCAGAATGTCTGGATGGCATATGATATTTACTGAAATATGGCACTGCTTGTGTAAGCAATACACCCTTCTCCCTCACTCTGGAAACCATCTGGGCTTCATGTTCAAGCGGTTAAAAACCAGAGCAGGAGAGCATCTAATGCTGTATGGCTCTTGTGACGTGTTTCTCACTCTGGCCACCTCCATGGGAGTCCTTGCATTTGCAGGCATGGGAGCCTCAGCCATTTTCAATGTCCTCTTAACAACCTTCTGAGGGTTTTCTTCCCTTTTTCTGCAGTGGTTGTAAACAAAGTAGTGTTGTATGAGGTGTTTGCGTAGGGCTTTACCGTCAGGGTAAGAGGGAAACTCTCGTGCCTAGGCCAGGGTACAATCATGCTGGACGGACTTTCTTCCATTTCTGTCTGGGTCCACAGCCAGGAGCTTTATTGACTCTACTAATTTTTATACCATCTGGAGTTAAAGCTCCTGGGAACAAGGAAGGGATACTTGGCATATCTGTGCACTTGCTTAACAAGTGTTTTTTTCCAAAGGGAGATGAGCACTCTTAGGAGAGGCTTGGGACTGCACAGGGCTCCCTGTCCTCTGCATAGTCAGACTGAGAAAGGATTTGCCCAGCTGCTATGTTGTGAGGGCAGGAGGGGACAGGGGAGTAAAGAAGAGTGTTCCCTGCCTGAAATAATGCAAGTTCAGCTGTGCTTTTCATTAGTTTCTGGGATGGGTTTAGTTAAAGGTAGCATCTCTGGGGTGGGTTTCCTCTGCTGTTTTCAAGGCTTTCCTTGTAGCTTCCTCTCTGTCTGTGTGCGCACATTCTGTGGGTTTTGTTTCTTAAAGGGAGCGTCATATGACAGCCCCAGCATCTCTGATCTTTCTGGCAGGCTGATTCTTCTTCCTTCCTGAGCTTGATAAACAGTCCAAGAAACTGCGTCTGTGTGTGAGCACGTGTACGCCTTCCAGAGACCCACAGCTTGCTTCTCCACCTTTTGGTGTGGTTTTTCTATCCTTTTGTCACAGTTTCTGGTGCTTGTGAAGGCGAAGCACAGATCTCTCCTCTTGCTGTGGTTTACCTGCTGCTGCAGGTAAGATGTGGGTGATACTGCAAACAACCCATTTCTGAGAACTTTGACCTGTGCTCTCTGGCCACACACCCTGTTGGCACAGAATTTCTGAGGTGGTTAGGGCTTCAGGCACCCTTGACAAGACATTGCAGAGCTTTCTGACCTCAGACTGCTCTTCGTGTGTTGACAGGTTCTCTGTGCATCAGGGGTGCTGTGGCTTGCAGGTTACCCAGATACTCAGTGCAGGCTGATACTATTAGAAGAGGAGAGCCTTCCCTGTGTGTCAGTGCAAAGTAGTGTAGCACAGATAAGCTCTGGTTCAGAGCATGACTCTGAAGCAGTAACACAATGTGAATTGTTCCCAGAATTCAGCTGTAACTTCAGCCTAATGTAGCTAAAATACAGGGAGGTACTAAAACAACCTCTCTTGCTTCCGATCCCAGTAGCCTGTGCTCTTGTGGCCAAAGGATCTGTCTCCACCTATGTGACTGCTGTTGGAAAGTGCAATGCCCTGCATGGAGACACCTGTCAAGGCCCTGTGGAGTCTGAAGGCTTCATTTTTGCACCTCTGTTCTGAGAGGGTCTCATGAGCTGGGACTTCCCAAAGTGCCTTAGAGCTGTGTAAGCTCTCGGGAGGGGATGGGTGTATTTTCCTCAGTTTCTGAAATAGTGCATGTTTTTGAGTATCATTCTCATCACTAAGTCACTGCCAGATGTGAGGTCCCAGAAACAGGCTGGACTAGTCTTGTACTGTGTCTTCAGCTCTTCCAGCTGAGTCTGCCTCTTTCTTTGAGTGCAGTTGATGCTTGAGAAGTGACCTATGTTTGTCTCCGTCCTCCAGGGTAGGAGAAAGGCTTCCACTTCTGTGTTCTCTTCCTCTGTCTCTCAGAGCCTTGGAGACATCCAGAAGCTTGGCATTCAGCAGCAGCTTTTAAAGCAGGTCACTTCAGTACCATCTCCCCACCCCCCTTCCTTTTTGCTCCTTTGGCAGATTGCCTTGCCTGATTGACTACATTTTGATTTATCTCTGATACTTAATCTCCTCCCTGGAGAAAGATGGGCAGGAGAGATGCTGTTGATGCCCTGATGTAGGAATCAAGAGCTGTAGAGTGTTATTTCATTCAGTTTGAAAAAGCCCTCTAATAACACAGAGGATGTGTTGTGCTGTAGTGAAAGGCAGCTTTGAGAGATCATGTAATCTGCCCTCGCCTGGCTTTGTGCTGTTTCTTGCTGTAGGACTGGGAATCAAAATACGATCTTAGATGCTGAGGCCCAATTGATAGGAGCTGCTTCAACCAATTCCATCTCTCTATTCTGGAGGAAGACCTTTCTCTCCTTCCCCGTCCTGGTCAGATGACATCCAGGAAACTCGGTGTCCAGATGAGAGGTTCTTTCTTTTGCCAGGATGTGACCCTGTGAAGGAAGCAGTCAGCTTTGTAGCAAGTGGATGTGGATGAGCTAAGGATGTTGGCTCAGGAGAGTGATGGGAGGGAACAGATGAAGTGATGAGCCCCATCTTTCTCAGCCAGAAGGGTTGTCAGGGTCAAAATGTTGGAATATAGATGAGCAGCTGTGAGATAGAGGCTGTAAAGAGCTTATATTTATTTATTTATTTTGTTCATGCTGAGTAATGCTTGGCCCATTGACTGCCTGTGTCTCGCTGTATGTTGTCCTACAGAGCTGAGAGCTGTGCCCTGTTGTCCTTCCTCTATCCCTTGGACCTTCCACTGGGTAGATGCTTCTTAAAGCTGAGCTGCCTCTGGGGCCCCTCTCTTAAGGGACTGAGGACACTGACTGATATGCTCTGAGCTTTAAGAGCAGTGGGCAACCCCAAGAGAGGGGTGGGAGTACTAAGTCCTCATGTGACTGTGAAGTACAGAGATTTTTATATAGCCATCTAGAATGCTGCTCTTTACCAGGACACAGCCTCCTGGGGCAGATCTCTGAATGAAGCCAAGTCCTAAATTCTACTTAATTTCTTCTGGCCACTGCTGTCCTAGTCCAGCTCACATATCAAAGGTTTTTTGAGAGCACGATCCTATGATCTCTTTGCTCTAAGTGCTTGTTCATATTTTTGGGGAATGGTGGAAGGAGGTAGTGACCTTTACTTAGCTGTGGCTGTGCTCCCTCATGAAGCTCAGTCCAAACTTTTCTGCCCCAATGCTTTGAAGGAAGCTAACTGTGGCTCTATTTACATGACATGGGTGGGGATATAATAAAAGGAAATGAAGAAGCCCACACTAAGAGCAATGGCTTTTGTTTGTCACCAACAATGCTGTGAGTCTGGCCTCACTATAAAGCAAATGCTGAGTGGACAGCTGCCATCCCATCTTGGGCTCTGGATCTATGCTCTCCTCTGGAGAGAGGAGCAGAATCAGGCCCATTTTCTCACTGCACGTTCTGCTGCACAAGGCAGTGTGAATGATGTGATGCTCTTCCCAAGGAATTAACATTGGATGAGGCATGTGTTTAACCGCGGTAGGTCAGGCTCTCCAAGCGTTCTCAAAGACCCCCTCCTCTTTCCAGATGGTGAAATGTCTCCGCAGACTTCTCACTCTAGATAGACTTTTTAAACTGCTTGGCCTCTGCCCAAGAGAGTCTGTGTGGCTTTATGGGAAAGGATTTTTAGTTGTACAGTAATGGTATTGTGCACATTGAACATGTGTACCCAGTGGATTGTTCAGCTAGGGATAGAATTGTACTGTTGACTGCAAATGTTTGTGCATATGCATTGATTACACTTATCTGTAAAGTTACAATCCTTAGTTAAAGCTTCTGGTATTATACCTCTGCTTGTTACCCTATGTCCATTAAGCCCATTACCACCTCCTTCCCTGCTGCATAGCTGTGCTTGTGGGAAATAAATGATTTCTTTGGAGTCTGGTGGCAAGCTGATGGTGCTAGAACAGTGGGGTGGAGAACCTCCTCTTGAGGTCCAGAAAGGATCATGATTTTGTTATGGATCCCTGAAAGGATGCTTACGCCATGTACTGCAGGGAGCTAGACTGGATCTGACTTTTAGGAGTAGGTGTGCAGGAACAGTCTGGATCCAGTTGATGGGATGTGCACGGGCCTTGCTGTGACAAAAGTGGTATAGGTTTGGTGTTTGATACTCTGTAAAAGCATCCTTGTGTTCTACTGGGGCTTCAGGTCATTTGCCAGTCCTACCCTAAAACCTGTTGTGTCATCTTCTGGAAACTCACTGTTACTTGTGTTACTTGTGTGTGCCTCAGGTCTTCTCTTGTCTCTCCTTGGCTGTGTCAGTTCTTTCTGGGGCAATGTCCTCTCTTGCTTGGTGTCAGTGCTGTGGCCCTCAGCCTGAGCATAGCCCTCATTTCAAGGTGATAATTTCAAGCCTTTGTGGAAGCTAAAGCTTCCAAAGGGTCTGGGCTTCAACTCATCTGCTCCAGGGAGGCACATCTAGGAGAGAAGAAGAAGATGATGTAAAGGAAAGTTTGGCTACAAGATCAAGCAGCATGATTTTTATTCAGTACTTTGCTGGCGAAGCGAGGCCCTGAGTGCTGTTCTTGATTCTTTTTCAGCTTCTTCCACTGGAAACTCCATCCCCCTTCTCTCCTCTACCTTGAATAAATAGCTGCTGTCTCCAGACCTGCAGGAATACCAGATGGAAAGTGTTCCCCTCCATTCGGACTCGCTGTGCACACAGGATTCATTTACAGCACATTGGCATGTGCTAGCTGTTCAGAGAGCTGAGCAGGCACTGCCTCCTCTGCCCAAGCTGAGGGAAGCCAGGGTCCAGGACACAAAAGTAGTAAAGGAGAAGGGATTTGCATGGCAGCTGAATGCAGCTGACATGCCTGGCTGGCAGTGCAAAGGTGTTCAGTGGATCCCAAGCTGCAGGAAGACAATCTACTCAGCCTCACCACTGTCCTGCTTTTGTCCAGGCCTCTCCAAATGCTCGTCAGACACTCCTATCTCAGAGTAGCCCTTGGAAGCGAATACCTCAAGGAGGAAAAATTAACCTGCCACAAGTATGAGGCCACAAAGCAAATTAGTGGCATGGTTTATGATACCACCAGATGTAATTTCTCCATCCATGCTTGGCACTGCTAGGTACCACTCATTTTCTAGGAACAGACATACTTTAAAGGGGAAAAAACCCCATTCTTGCATTCCATACAGCACTGGCCTTCTCTCCTTGATAATAACTGCTTACAGTGGGAGGGCTTTCAGAAGGAATGGGGAGCTGGCAATGGTGGGAATGCCTGCAGGAGAAAAGGCAGGGTGTGGAAACACACAGGGAGAGTAATGTGGATGGCAGCAAAGTACCCAGGGGGGCACCTGTTTGCTCAAACCTCCCAATGGGACTCCAGCAGTCTTTGGAAGAATTGGAGAGACAAAGTGCAGAGCAGTCCCAATCTACACCCATTGTGGAAGAGTCAGGAAGAGGACTTGTCCATCACTGTACTGTTTTCAAGTGGCACAGCTCTTAGGTAAGTGTTTCTGGAATTATGGTGTATTTTCCTCTTGCTCTGCAGGATCCCCTTGCCTTGATGATGTGAGTTAAGGGCTAAATGTATTGCAGTTGGTGCCACAGTCACCTTAGCTTCCTGAAGGGCAAGAGCCCCCTTAGCCTTCAAAGTGGTAGACAGGTGCCTTGGGACATGGTGAAGAGGGCTTTGCTCTAAGAGTTGAGCTGTTGCTTAGCAGTCCCCTCCCTGCCATGTTTGAGAGGTGTATGCACATGCTGTGGTAGTGATTGAGGCCAGGTGGGTGCTCAGACCTGGTTCGTCCTTCTCCTGTCCTGCCCTCAGGTCTCTCTGGGTTGGTGAGTTTAGTTCAAGTTCAGACACAAGGGAGGAAATGAGCTCATCCTTTTTTGCTGCTATGGAGGGCCTTCCTCAGACAGGCATTGCTGTGGACTCCACTCTCTGGAGACCTGGTGCTGCTCCAAGGCTGCCAGTCTTGCAGAGGAGAAGATGGTTTTGTTTAGTTTGCTTATATGTAGAAAAAAAGTCTGTCAAAATAGAGATTTGAAAGGGGAGGGGGGGCAGGAAGTCTTCCTGTTGGCATTTATTAGAAGGGAAATGAGTGTTTTAAGGTTGGGGGCCCTGCTGGATGTGCAGTGCTCGGGGACAGTGGTGCAGTGCAAGCCTCCCGACTTTCTGAGCGCAGGGTGCAAATGTGATATGGAGTAAGCAAAAAAGGGCTAAATATAGAAGCCACAGGCTCCCATCCTGCAATGGTGGCTCTGCCCTCGCTGCAGTCCCGGAGGCAGCAAGTTCTGCCTATTGTTCCGGTCACATTCTTGTGTCCCACGATGGGGCCTCTGTGATGGAATAAAATGAAGAGAAACAGATGGGAAAACAATAACCCAAGAAACAGGCCCTGAACTTTGCTGGAAGCTTCCAAAAACCCATAAATCCCCAAATGCATTTGTGCTGGATTAAGGAACTGAAGCAAAGAAAGGGCCAAGTACTTGCCTTCCTGTATCCCATGTGCTCGCGTTGCACAGAGGCAGCTCTCTCTGAGGGCTTTGCATTGCAACTGATGATTGTAGTGGCAGCTCAGTTTCTGTAATCTTTTAATTCTGGCAACTTCCACAGCTGTCCTTCCTCTGCACTCTGTGACATTTTTGTCCTGCAGGCTCCTGGGTGAAGTGACTGCACAAGGCGCCAGCCCACCTTTCCATCCTTCTTGCGTGCAACTGAGCTAGCTTCTAGCAAACGTTGCAGGACAGTGGTGCAGTCTCTCTGAGTTACTGGTAAGTGCTCTATAGAAAGGATTAACCATCAGTGACTGTGAAACTCTGGGAAGAAGAGAGGGACTGACCTGAGTACTGAACAGGGAGTATGACCTGCCTGAAATAACATGTTTGGTGACCATGAAGGAGTCAAAATAGTTGGAAGCCCTGACCCAGACCAATTCACTTTTCATTTGTGTTTGAAGTTGGTGCATGGTTCCTCAGCAGGTTGTTGCTATCTATATAGTATCCTTTCCTTGAGTGTGTGTGTGCAAAACCCTTGGCAAGCAGCAGTGAAGATGGATGACTCCGGAGGTGAATGAATGAAGTCTGGTGCTTTCTGCAGAACTCTACCTTAGCTTGCAAAAAGTAAACTAGTTGTTTACTCACCTACCTGTCTGTGAATTGGCTTTGCTCACACTCTGCCAAAAACTGCAACCATTTCTTTCCCTATAGCTTATTTGATGCTGGCTTTTTGAGATGAAGCCACTCCCCAGGAAACCAGGCCACTGTCCGAGGGGAAATGTGAGGCTGTGCTGTGGGGAGCAGGGGCTGAAATGAAATGAGGTCTTAGTTTGAATCAGCTGCCTTGTGAAACCTCATCTTTAGGCCATGAAGCAGGAAGAACTGCACATGCTGAAGCTGTGCTGCTGCAGCTGTGCTGTTACAGCATGGGAGCGGAGTTGTTTAAAGCCAGACAGAGATCTATACACCAGTGATCTCCATTCTTGTTAAAATTCCCCTTTTCTCCCTCTGTTCCTTCCCCTGAGGGTATATTCTTTCAGTCACCCTCCTCCCTGGTATGTTTGCTCTTTCCAACCATTGCTTCATGTTAAACATCTGTCACTGTTTTGAGTGGACAGATATATCCCTATGCAAGGAAAGAAATGGTAAAACTGTTCGTGTGCTGAAGTGGCTTGGTCCAAAGCTACCAAAACCACTAACCAGGCTCATGTTCTATGTAATTGCCTTTGAATTAGGCTTGATGTTACTCAGGTAGTTGAATTTGCAGGATGCAGGTTTTCTGTGTGGCTGGTCCCTTTACTAGGGGATATTTTGTACAGACAGATGTGTACTCGAGGTTTGTAATTACATAGTTTCTTTAGTGTCCTTGCATTTGAGTGGGAGATTTTTTATTTATTTTTTTTCATTGAAATTAGTGTTTATGCTCTTTTGTTATTTGTGTACGTGAAAGCACATAGGAACCACAGAGCTGCTGGTAAAAACCAGACTTGAAATTGACACAAAACATTGTGTTGTGCACAGGAAAGCACATCACTTCCTTTGACCGAGTGTTATGCTGACAAACTTGTTTTGTATCCTTTATCCCCTGTGTGCTGCAGTGCTGTGATGCAGCTGATGTGCTCTTGTGTCACTGCTTCTACAGCCAGGTATATGGAGCATGCCTAACAAAGTGTATTTCAAAGACAAGGCCAGTCAAGCGCAAGTGGCTGCTGCTCTAGTTCATGGGTTTGCTTGTGCCACCTTGGAGGACTGTTCTCTGAGGACAGGGAACTTCTCCTGCCAGCCCTGTGGTGCTTCAGGAAATGAATCTTCCTGTTTTGTTACCCACCTCGGTTCTATTTAGGGCAAGCCCAGCTTCCTGCTAAGAGCTCAACAAGGGACTGATGGAGGTAGATTTCATGAGGGACGTGAAATATGTCCTCCTTTCTTTGGGCTTGGAGCCACTGAGAGCCTTTTCATGCCATCTGAATGGGATGTGGGAGAGAGCAGGGGAGGAGGAAAGACTGCAGGCTGATTTTCTCTTTTAGGATCCAGCTCCCATTCCTGTTTGTCTCAGGGGAGAGTGGTTTACACCACCAATCAATGATGTTTTGTCAAATGCAAAATAAATATTTTCTCAGCAGACTAAGCATTGTAAAGTAACAGTAGAAGGCAGGGAGACTACAGGTATATTTAGATATCTTGGGTCCAGTACCACAGACCTAGAGTGGCTAACACCAGTGAAGCCAGCAGAAGAGACTTCTCTGCCTCTTAGAGAGGCAACTGTGCAGTTTGTGCAGAGGTGGGGAGAGTGGAGTCTGGCTGACAAAGTGAGAAACAAGGAAAGAAAAGTGATGGTCTTTAGGAGGCGCGAGCTTGTCTAGCTCAGAGGTGAAGGAAGGAGAGAATCCTCATTTGCCTTGTTTCACTTCTGAGGTGCCAGCTAAAGCCTTTTTTCTATATGTAGTCAAGAGTCACTTTGGTCAAATGCATTTACTGTGAGGAGAAAAAACAAACCAACCCCAAACCAATGCATAGTGGGGCATAAACAGTTGAATCCTCAATTAATCATCTGAATGCATGGAAGAGAAATGTTTGAGCTTGAATGAAGTCTCAAATTTCATTCGGGTGGGATGGCATTCAGTAAGCCATACTGTAGTGTTTTAGTTTGGAAACAAACCAGACTCGTTTAATCCTTTCCTAACCTTGAAGCTGTTCTGTAATTTACAATTTGAAAGTGCAGCCTGGGGGAGCTGATCATGTTTCACTGTGCCTGTGCCTTGGGCTACACACAACCTTATTTGTTGGGTTTTTTGTGTTCATGCTGTGAGAGCTGGTGGGCAGGTCTGCCTTTTGGAGGCAAGTGAGGTGACTGATTTCACAAGCAAAACTGAAAGTGAGCAGAGCTATCTTTGTGTTCAGAGACCTATAGACTCCTTGGACCTCAGGAATACAGTGGTGGAAGCAGCTGCGAGTGATTGTGTGAAGGCAGGAGCCCACATAAACGTGTGCACTGTATTACTTACATGGTCTGACTTGCAGGAGGAAGTAATATTTCTTTTTTTTTTTTTTGGTGTGATTTTTAGATAGTATTAAAACTTGCTATAGCCCAGTTCCCCATCTCATTTTTTAATTCACAGTGGTATAAAGTCTTCTATGTAGTTTTGAAGTAGATTCTCTAAGAGTGCTTTTGCCCTTAATATGGATAGTTTTGATTTAGAGCTCCACACTATCTTGGAACTGGTTTATCTTGAAGTAGGAAGGATTCTTGCTGCAGTCCCTCGAGGCCTCATTGTGCTTGTCCCTCTACAATTACAGTGCTTAGTTGGAGGCGTGCACTTTTTGGAAAGAGTAGTCAAAGGAGTGACTTGCCCAAGGGTGTGGAGGTGCTTGGGGAGGCATGGTGAGAGCAGACTGTAGGAATCCTGTTGCTGAAGCCAAAGGCTTTGCCGTTGGCCAGCTTCCTCCTTCCTTCCTAAGCCTGACTTAGCACTTGTGGTGGGATGCCACTGTGCTTTCTACTTAGAGCCTGGGAATGACCAGGTTTGTTGTTCCTTGAGCAGTCATTTAGTTTCTCCAGTGGAGAACAAATAGAAACAAGTTGAGGCTTGACTTGTTCTACTTACAACTCTAAGCACCTAAAGCACACGTGGCTATAATGCTGTAGCAGGTACAGCATCATTTCAACTTTAAGAGATAAGGACTCCATCTTCCCACTATCAAACCACACTATAAATCAGTGCAGTGATGCAAACATATTCTTTCCTGGATATTGATGCATGTGTGGTTTCTTAAAAATAGTAGCTACTGTCCAGTCCGGTCTGCCCCTTCCTATGTAACAAACTAAGGTCTTGTGTGTGTGGCTGGAAGAGTACCATGAATGACTTCACCAGATACAGAGCAATGGCAAATCCAGCTCATGATGTGTGTTAGCAATACAACTAACTTATCCCTTTCTCCTGCTCCTTGTCTCTCCTGACAAGAGTAATGGAAGAATTAACACATAATAGATATTTAAAGAAACACTTCTTCCTGTAAAGTATATGTATGGTTATGGCCATCATAAGGAAGAGCATTTTGTCTTAAGCTCCTGAATGGTGGGAACTCATAACACAGTAAATTACACCAATATAAAAGTTAATGTACTCAGCTTTAACATGGATATTTTACTGTTATTATCACTATCCAAAGTGACATCCATCACAGTGACATGTACCAAAAAAAGGGAAAACTACCTGGTGTAGTTGTGTCTAATAACCCCAATTACAGAGCTCTTCTAATGCCTTTTTTTATAGCAGTTTTGCAGCTCTGTATTATCTCCTATTAACGTGATTTCTCTCCTATCTATAAATTTCTCAGGATTGCCTCTTTGCCACCATTTTCATTAATTGCTATTTATTATCCACATGCTTCCCATAAAACAAGGCTATAGGTGACATAGAGAGATTGATGCTGACCTAGATAGAGGCCCACCCTTGGCTTTTTTCTTTCCCCTCAGCAATAATGTGCTTGTTACAGTGTCGAGGAGGCTTTGTTAAAAGGTTCAGTTCTCCTAGCAATTGGTGCTAGAAATAGTCTTAGCTGAAACTGCTTGATCAGCAAAAGACCACTTGGGGACCAGATACTGGGATGGACTCAAGACTTAAATAAACAAGACAAAACTCCATCCCATTGCCCTGTCAGCTCCAGGCAATGCACTACCAATGCTTTTTGTCTGTCACTCTCTGCAAAAGGAGGCTTCTCCATCCTTCCTGGCTAAATTAACTCTGTACCTGATAATGATTTTTCTCATGTAGGTTTGGGGGTTTATTTTAGTGTTCACACATGGAGGCCTTTCCATGGGCAGATGAGTACTCTGAAGGCCTTGCAAGGCTGCAGCACCTGTAAGTGCTCCTCACGGCTCGAGTACTGAAAAGCAGCCCTCTCAGAGGGGACAGGTATGGAGCAGTCCTGGTTCACTGAAGCCAAGGGCTTTAGGACAATCCTTGCTGGACCGTAGGCTGCTTTGATGTGACTCTTTCCAAACAGCTTTGTGCAATTCTGTGCATTTCATAGAACCACAGAGTGGTAGGGATTGGAAGGGATGTCTAGAGATCATCTAGTCCAAGTCCCCTGACAAAGCAGGTTCACCTAGAGTAGGTTTCCCAGCATTGAATCCAGATGGGTTTTGAAAGTCTCCAGTGAAGGAGACTCCAGAACCTCTCTAGCCCTGTTCCGGGGCTCTGTCATCCCTAAAGGGAAGAAGTTTTTCCTTGGAATCTGCTGGGGCTTCCCAGCATAAGCAGCTCATTTCTGCCTGGCCAGGAAGTGCAGCAGAGTGCACTCATCCCCACTGCATCACTCTCTGGGTCAGGGGCCCTGATGAGCAGGACACATCTGTGACATCAGTGGAAACCTGGGGCAGCTGCACAGGTTGGGGATCCTGAGAAGTAGCCAAGTAGTGCCCAAGGAGAATAGAAAATTAATTACTTTCCCAGGAGTTGGTTGATTCTGTTTTCTGCCCTCTCATGGCTAGGAAAGCTTGACCCTGTTGGCCAACACTGGTACAGGGGCAGTGGGTTTCTGCAGGTCCAACTTGCTCACGCTTTGCCAGCCTTTGCTTTTGCTCTGCTATGAGACCGTTCTGCATAGCAAAGGATGTCTCATCTGCTGTCCAAAAGGAAAATGCAGCTCATAGAGTAATTATCTCTGCCATCCTTTCTGCCTTATTTCTTACCATGTTAGCATACTCCTAATTAACCATAAAGTCTTTTTTTTCCCCCTCCTCCTGCCTGGTCCATGCAGTTGTACTGCACTGAGCAACTGAGGTGCATTTGAAATAATGTTCTGCCTGTTTCTGCTTACTTTGAGCTGAGTCTAACTCTGCCCTTGGGGAAAGCCTAAGGGAAAGGTCCAGCTTCCCCAGACTGGAATGGGAGGGTGTGTGTGGCAGGCTCTTCACCTCTCTTTTCCCAGACTGTGACATGAGCCCTATACAAAGACCTGTTTTTGGGGAAGTCCTTGGAAGCTGCACATTATAAGGTTGTCCTGGGAGCTGGCATGGACTGCCTGTGTGGTGCCACTGGAGGAAAGAAGCATGTGGGCCCTGAACTATAGCTCTGTTTATCTTACCAGGTTTTGATGGGGTAAGATTTGTTGTTCCTTCAAGGATATTTTTTGTCATTTACCTGTGTTAGTTTCTTAGTATCCTCACTTTGGTTTTGTCATCATTAGTAATGAAAAAAAATAATAAAATCAACAAATAATACTCTGAGCCTGCTTTGGTGAGGGGCTGTGCATTGGCTAGTGAATGAAAAGCTTATACTGAATGTCATGTTATTAATGAACCACTAGTTTGATTGTCTCATAACTGCCGTGAAATGTAGTTTCTATGACCAATATGTAAAGCCCTTGTGTGTGGATATATGCAGCAATATAAAGAATTCAGTATCATTTCTAAAGGCATGACAGTAGTTTCCAGTCTTAACATCCTCCAGAACTTGTTTCTGATTCAATATAAGTAGGACATTCCCAGGAAAGGCTCATTTTATCAGCTTTTTTTTTTTTTCCTGCTACTGCCTATAGCCTATGCTACTGCCTATGGTGGGAGAGCAGGGAGCAGCTGGAGTGATTACTGGTAATTCTCTGTCATCCTTGTCAGCTTGATTCTAAGGCTGCACCTTGGCCTGGGAATTGTATGTGACTTTGGCTGTGCAGGAGCAGAGGCAAGAAGGCTGCAGATGCTTCTGTCAAACTTTGGCTCTGCAGAGTGGGAAACTCCCTCTTCCTCCTCCCCAGGAGGACAGAAAACCAGCAGAGGAAGAGAAGTCAGTGTTCACAGACAAGGATCAGCACTGGTAGGTGGGCTGGGAAGCAGCTGGGCTGCCCCTGTTCACCTCAGTGCTGTCAGCCCTGCTCTTCTAGACCTGAGCTGCAAAACTGCAGCCAGAAGGGTGTATTGGAAAGGACCTGCTCTGGTCACTGCCAGAGAGCCACTGATCTGGCTCAGACCACCACGGCTGTGAGGTCCCTTGCTGCTAGGTGCACATATGGATGAGGGAGGATCTCTCCATGCAGCAGGACGCTGAGCAAAGGAAGGAAATGTCTGCAGGCTGGGGGACTGCCTGGACTTCCCAAGCAGCTACCTGTATGACAGCAATAGAGAGTATATCATTATCATCCTTGCTTGTTTGATATGGCCTCCTAATTATCTGCCATGTGGCCTTCTGAGACCAGGCAGGAAGAGTAGTTACTATGCAGCCAGATGGTTTCATTTTTTTTTCAGGGAGATTAATTAGCTACCATCAACTGGCCCGGCCCCAGCATCCGAGAAGCAAGTACTTACGGCAACAAATGAGCTGTCAGTTGTCCCTTCCTGAGCCCACTGAAGGAGTTCAATGGACTTTTCCTCAGGCTCTCTCCTACCTAGATGTTGTGTGCTGACATATGTTACCTGCCTCAGTTATTAAGGTGTCTGTTGAAGCTTGTGTGATGGGCATGTAGATGTTTTAAGGGAGGATTGACCAGAGTTTGGGCATATTTTCTGGATCCCCTGTATCTGTGAGTAACAGCTTTGCTGCCAACTTCATGTAACCCCCTCTTCCTCCATGCAGGAAAGAATTCTGAGCCTGATGAGAGTTGCCTAGTTGTGTGGGATGCTGGCAGGGATGTGACTACAGAGAAGTGCTTATGCTTGTCTCTTGGGAGCCCCCACAGCTCTGCAGAAATGCTCTCAATAGCTACCAGTAAGTAAATCTTGAAAGTATTAATGTCTTGGGTCAGACATTGTACAGCTCATGTCTTGTTGGGCCTTAATGAATGGGAAATGGCATCTGGAAAGGCTGTTAACTTTGCTGTACTAAGCAGATGACATTGAAGGTAAAAAATGAATTTAAAGACTATTCTTTCAAGCCATGGCTTAATTTGGAGATCTTGAAGCTTGTGTGGTGGACATGTAGATGTGTTGAGGGAGAACTGACCAGCGTTTGAGTACAATGTGAGGATCCCTTGTTTCCATAAGGAACAGCTCTGTTGCCAGCTTCATGATGTCCTTTCTTACTGCCACAGAGGAAGGACTTTTGTCAGAAGCACTAAATTAGGTGCTTCTGCCAAGCTGGAGATTTTATAGCAATTGCTGTATAGGGAAGAAATACTAAGATTAAGAAGGGCCCTGGACCTTCAGAAACAAAAGGTTCAGTTACACCATAGTTTCCCATACATTTGTTCTGAAATTTGTGCCCGGTGCAGAAGCACATGGACTTGTCTGTTCAGTTCCTCACTCATGGCCAGTGAGGTTTAGCTCCTTCCCTTTATGCAAGTCTCCTCTTGTTTTCTGTACCCATTTGTGACCTTCTTGGGAGGGCTGGAAGCCCCAGGGTTTTCCCTTGAGGGATGATTGCTCATCCTTGAATAAGATGTTTACTCTTGCCTGTAATTGCATGGGGCTTGAGAAGTGCCAAACCCTAACTGTGCTTCCTTCCCATCTCATTGCTTTCATGTAGAGACATGGGCGTGTGAATTGCCTGGGGAGGTTCAAGCTGTGGCATGATAAGCTTCATCTCCAGGCACTTTCCCAATCTAGTTTGTCAGGAGCAGGTTCTGCTTCTTGTTGTCCATTCGTTGCAATCCCCAGTGTAGATCAGGGTCAACTGGCCTTCTCTGCCACCCTACCCACCTCTAGCTCACAGTATGTTTAGAAACCAGTTACTGGTTTTAAAACTGTTGGACAGGCATCCTTTATTCAACTTTGAAAAATGAGGAAGGTTGGTGCAATGGAAGGGAAAAGACCATGGACCTGTTCCAGTATTTATTTTGCTCATTGGAAAACAAAAACATTTAGCAGGCTGCTTTCAGAAAACAGCAATCCGTAAGATAAAAAGACACTCATTGTTTTTCCCCTGAGGACTTGGTGACATTTTTCAAAATTTTCTGTGCACAGTAATTGTGGGGGTTTTATCAGATTTTGTCCTGATTTGTGACCACAATGAAGTTTAGGAAACTGTTATTTATTATGGGTTACAAATATTCTATGAATCTGACTGCTTTCCATGATTACTAGATCATACTGTCATTATTCTCCCAGTTGCAAAACAGCATTGTAAATGCTGCTTTCAGGCTCTGCGGGATGTTCCCAAAACGGCTTTGAGAGCTACTGTCTCTGTCTTCCATTGCTCAGCTCTGTTGCTAGGACCCTGACAGAGAAACTTAAGGATAGATGCCAGAGAGAGAGAGAGAGAGAAGGTGGTATCTGAGGCCACTCCTCCTTCAAGGTCTGTTTCTTCCCTCTCTCTTCCCTGGACTCCAGAAATGGTACTGTTTGTTTCTGGTGGTTTAGTTTTGCCTTCTTCAAAGCTCAATGTTGTCAAAAGTTAGGGAGTAAACCTACCATCCCTTCCTTTTATTTTTTTTTTAAATTATTTATTGGGATGTCTCTTCTTGTAGCACTTCAAAACTGAAGAATAAGGTACCCTGGTGACAATGTTCAAAGTCCTTCTGAAAAGTGATCCCTGATACATCCATATTATCAGACTCCAGAGGCTGTTTAGCATTGCTTCAAGGATTGGGGTAGGGGGAAGAGAAGGTTTCCCCTTGGAGGATTCTCAGAAAATCTGTGCTTGCTTTGGAGACAGGGAGTTTACCTTTGGTGGCACCTGAGAAGATCGGGAGATGGGAAGGTGACCTACAGAGAACACTAGATATCTGGTGTTTTCTGTAGCCTGGTCTCCAGCTCCCTAAAAGCATATGAGCACAAGGTCAGGAGAATACCTAGAGATCAGGGGTCCTAAGGGACCCCTGAGAATAGACCCAAAGAAGCCACCCACACATTGCATCAATGTAGACCATGTATTTTCATATCAAGGGAAAGTATATCCTAGACAGAGGGGGCTGCTTTGCTTTCAGACTCGATTCACTGTTGAGATGGGGAAGGCATGGCTGTTTTCCAGTAGCCAAACCATGATGGCTGTCAGGTCACTGGTCAGCCTACAGGCAATGGTGGCTTTAGGCAGCTATTTGCCTCAACTGAATCTGAGCTCTGGACTGTGAGTACACAGTACCCATCATATTACCAGTCAGTTGAGCCCTGCAGCATGACCCAGTCTGTTACTTGAGAAGCCCTCAGGTATCTTCTAAGGCACCCGAGAGATGGTCAGGTTAGGTTAGGTTAACAAAATAACCTCTGCATGGATTTTTTTTCTTTATCCTTTCCCAGAGGGGCTGTTGCCTTTCCATTCTCTTAGGACACATGGTGGCATTTCCTCTGAGGTCAACTGATTGCATCCTTAGCCTACTAGAGAACATGGTTTCTCACTGCTTTACAGTGAGACTGGAGGGTTTTTGAAGAACACACCATAATTCCTCCATGGTTATGGATTATAAGGCAGAAGTGATCATGTAAAATCTATGATTCATCATACAGGAGGGAACCAAAAGATTCTGTTAATCCTAGCACAGGACCAAGTGACTGTGTGAGATGGAAGACTGCAGAGAAAAGAGCCTAAATATATTTATCTGTTTCACATTTGTTTCTAAAACAGATGTCTTAAGACATTAAATTATTTTTAAAAATACAGCTTTCTTTTCAGTTTATGGCCTGAACTTTTGTAACTAGATGTGTAAATAACACACAGAGTATATTGACTATTCTCCTGCATGTTCAGCTGCCGTGGCCAGTATAATTGCTTGCAAATATCATGTGCAACAGCAAGAAAAAAATTGGGCTTACTCTGTATTTATTGCATTTCACTCAGTTTAGCCACTGGAAGCAGCCTGAGTCAGCTTTGTTTCATCTCTCACGCTTAACCCAAAGCTGCATTGTTTAGTTTTCTAGTAAAACTGGTTGGGAATCTTTTGAGATCGTTATTAGTAAATGCTGTGTTATGTAGATGATGACTTTTAATAGAGAAATGTAAATTTTGGTTACACTTTTTGTGGCTACCCCTTGTATACAAAGACACCTGCTCACTCTAGTGCAGCCTGGAATCAGATTCAAGCTAAGGTCTGAAAATTCTTACCCCTAGATCCATCTCCACAGATCTTCAGCCTCTTTCCCTCTTGGTTTTGGACTGTTGCCTCTTCTTGGACAGACATGTGGGGTTGGATATGCTCTAAGCTTTGGAGTTCCTTTCTTTTCCCTTTTTTTTTTTTTTAAGACTTTGAATTTCTGCCACATCAAATGTTAAATGATCAGTCCCTGAAATATGTTGCAAAAGGATGAATATTTTTCTCTGGATGACTTTTAATTCATGACTGAGAGGGAATCCTTCCAAGAGATTAAGGAGGAAAAAGTGGCATCTGCCCTTGGATTGTGGAAGTTTCTGCTTTAGAGGGGGCTCTTTGAGACTCCTCTCAAGACTGGCCTGTTGTTGCAATTTGGAGTGAGCCAAAATGCCTCTTACCACACTTCTGTGGCTGCTGGAGGGAGCTAGGTCTGGACAACTGCATGAGATTTTAGAACTGATTTAGCAATTGGTAGCCAGTGCCCAAAATCATGGCACAAATTGAAACATCTAAGAAATCTAGGATTGGTACTGGTAGGGCATTGTTCTACTTGAAAGTTTGCTAACATAGGAGCAACTGGAAGCAGCATTTTGCCCCACTTTCTGTATCTACATTTGGGCAAGGCTTCTAATTGACAGGAGTGAGCTCATCTGATCTCAGGAGTGAAATCTTGTCTGTTTTATCTGTAGGAAGTAAGAGCTGTGTGTACCATTTTTACTTTTTTTTTTTACTTTTTTTTTCCCTACCTATTTATTGTTGGGAAATAGGTCTTTTACGTCCAAAACAGAAGAGTCCTGTTGTGTTTGTGTGTGAACAACCACAGACTGGAAAGGCCAAACCACTTGCTTTTCCTGTCCCCAGTGAAATTCTGTAGGGAGCTGCCTTTGCTTGCCTAACTCCCCAGCCTCACCAAATGACTATGTATGCAATGCTCTTCATGTCTGACCAGATGAGCTCTGATATGGATTTATGCACAGATTGTGTGAAGTTCAGGCATAAAACCTAGAAGGGTTAATTTTATTTTGTTTTACTTCTTAAGGAGGGCTGGGAGTCCAGGCTGTCAGAATTGGTTGGACTGACTTGTGTATCTTCCTTCCTGAAGCCAACTGACAGTTTTAAACCATCTTTAAATAAAACCTCCGTGCTTAAGATTTACTGGGAGATTTTTACAAATGAAATGCAAAATCTGGTGCTTTCCACATAGAAGATGTGATCCTGTCTTCCTGTGCATTGACAGAAATGTGGGACTTTCAGGTATATATTTATGTGTACATGCTGCTGAGCCCTGCAGTGGTGATAGACACTTCCACATGGCCCTGCTCAGAAAGGTGAGGTATCTTTGGTGTTTGAAGGCAGATCCTGCGAACCTTCTGGATTTATGGAAACAAGGGCCCTGAAGTGGGTGAATAGGACAGATACCTATAACGAGCTATTCATGCATGCAGAAGAGCTCCATCTAGCTTTATAAATAACAGCAGCCTTTTAGGTTTCCTAGGAGGTCTGGCAGTCTTACAAATGAATGTGCTGCTAGTTGTCCAAGACCAGACATCAGAAAGCTGTCCATGAGTGCTGTTGGCCCATTGTCTCTTTTTCCATGACCCCAATTCCCTCTCTCTTGGTGGGTTGTGGTTTGGTGTGGGGTGGTTTTTTGTTTGGTGGTTTGTTTTTTTGTTTGTTTTTTTTTATACTGTTTTTGGTTACTGAGTCACAGACCCTGCCTGACCTGCAATCCTGACTGTTGCTTGCTGAAGGGGAATGATTCACCAGGCCCAACCTGATAAAATTGTGCAAACCAGTCACCAAAGTTAATGAGACCAAAAGGGAAGAGAGAAGGGAAGGGAAAAACAAAAGCAAAAGGCCCCAGAGCTAGTTCTAATTTTCAAATCTCCCCAGGGAATTAAAAAAATGCATATATTACATGTTCTCAGCCGGGTTCTCCATCCTCCTCCAGCCTTCATTGGGAAATCTGAGAGCAATCCAGGCGATGGGTTCTAAAGTGCAACTTCCGATGTTGCAATGCAGAGGAGCGTGATTCAACAGGCCCCTGACTACCGACTGACGGCTCATTCATGGCGCCTTATTTGTTAATAGCGCTGGGGAGCAGGCGGCTGCGGTTGCAACCTGCTAATCACTTCCACTCAGATTCGTTGTGTCACACCAGCAAGGACTGAGGTGAGGGGGCTGAGGAGCTGCTGACATGAATCACGTGGTGTTCTGCTGTGTAATTAGAAGGAAGCCCTGTGGTTCTCGGTGCGCTGGTGAGATTTCTCAGGCCTGAAACATAACAAAGACTGCCACCCACTTCAGCAGTGAATTGGCATCGTCCTGGCTGAGCACTTGCTGGAGGCCTGGTTGCTTGGGATCAGGAGGAACTGGGGGTTGGCCAGCCAGGGCAAGGCTGAGAGCTAGGTCACTGCCGTGGCAGAAAGATCTAGGAGGAGGGAGAGTGGCAGCTGGGAGGAGAGTGCCTGGGGGTGCTCTGGGTGAAGGCAATAGCTCCCTGTCTGGTGCATGGCTGCAATAGTCCTGCTCATGTCCATTGTGTGACTAAACGAGGCAGAGTTGCACAAGCAGTTGCAATGGGGCGTGCCTCTCCCCTGCCTGTTTACTGTGATGCTCAAGGGATTCCCAGGGCACTGCTTCCACATCTGAAGCTGAAGAACATTCTTTAGTTTCTCTCAGGTGGTTGCAGCAGTTTAGTTGGCAGTTGGGTGCTGTGCAGGATGCACTGGCTTCACCATGGCCACAGGCCCCTCTTGGCCACCTGTGCTGTTGGGGCTAGTGAGAGAGGATCACGGTTACAGTCACCTTTCCTGCCAGTTCATCTAGCTGTTCTTTGCATCCTTGGTGCTTTTACTTTTGGTTTCAGGAGTTATGCCGAGCTCTTAGTGAACTTTAGGAAATGTATTAAACCCTGAAACCTTCACACCACCAATGACATCCTTTCAGAATGAAGAGACTAGTTAGTCAGTGAGAATGCTTCAAGGGATTTCATCAAATTGTCCGTGATTCTTTCTATCCTCTGAGTCCACATTACAATAGAGGCATTTCCTTCACTCTCCCACATTTTAGGTTGTTTCTAGTTTAGTTCAGTTTTGATACATTTGTTATTTAACAATATTGTATCCAAACAACATCACCACATGACTTTAAATTAGAATTAAATTCCTGTGATACTGTCAGGAGAAAACCACATGTCAGACCCTCAGCTGCTGTGAATTGGCAACAGTCCATTGATTTCAGCCGGGCAACACTGATTTATTCTAGCCAAGAATCTGGCCCATCCTTGCTTGAAAGCAAAACCCATTTCCTCACTCCAGTTACTGAAACACTGGGTATCGACGTGTCTTAACCACCTCCTTTTACTTTTCACCACTTGTGTCATTTTGTTTGTATTTTCCTCTACACCTTAATTTTTGCTGGGACAGTAAAACTTTGCAGTTGGAAATAATTTTACTACAAGCGCACAAGCCTTGGAACAGCCGAGTTTTGGGAGAATGGGTTTAATGTTGCACTGAATATGAAAAATGAGGTGATCTTCTGCAAAATAAGGCATCTGGCTATAATGTTTTAGTTCTTGTATGTAACCTTCATACTATACAAGGTGGGGCAGGAGATATTTTCTCTTGTTTTCTATTCTTTATATGATACTTGAAAGAAGCCAAGAGTTGATGTGTCATTGCACTCTTAAGTCAGAGAGCACCTGAAGAGCTGGGTACCTCTTGAGACAAAGTAGAGGATTTCAGACTCTCTTGTGCAACTTCTCTGCAAGAAATGCCTTTCATGGGCTAAATGAGAGTCACTTCATTTTTTGAGAAAGCACCTCCTTTCCATGGCATTGTATTTTTCTGTTATCACTGTCAAGCTGCTTTGTTTGAACACCACAGATGGCATCTCAGTTATCCACTGCATCTCTTCCTTATGAGGGGAGACACTATGGTGTGTGAGAGGGAGCCCAGCTCTGGACCATCCAAATCGTGTGAGGAGCTGTTATGCCTGGCTCAGTGCAGGGCGACCCTGTCTGTGCATCAGTATGGTCCAATTTGACAGAAATTCTGTTAAAGTTAGTGGCTTCTGCCTAGGCAACATGGCAACCTTAGCTACCTTCCCACGGCAAAAGGAAGAAAGCTCCTTTTTGACAGGTAACAGGAAAACCAATGATGTATAATGTCTTAGGTTGGGTGTAACTGCTATCCTTATTTTACTGCAGTTGTAAGAAATTATTAACACTCCTTTGTGGAATCGGGGAACTGAAACAATGGGTGCCTCCACCCCAAGCATACGTCACTGCCCAAAACAAAGGCGCAGACTCAGCCTGCATAGGTGTGGACAGGTTTCCTTGGCTATCTCTTTGGGAGAGCCTGGCAGGAAAGGCAGGGGAGGCAGCTGGGGAGAGCCCTGGGTAGAGAAGCAGGCAGTGCTTTGTGGGCTGACCGATGGTGAAAAGGGAGCGGAAACAGGAGCAAATAAACTAGGTCCGGTATGGTGAGGAGAGATTTATTTTTTTTTTTTTGTACCTGCTTCCTACATGAACAGGATTTCTGTAAAGAAATAACTGGCACTGCTGGGAGGCAGAATCCACATGGAGTTGACCCAAGGCTCTGTTTTTCCACTTGTCTGATAGAAAGTCACTAAAGAAAATGAGATGATTTGGAAAACAGAAGACATTGGCAGGAGAACAGCCTGTTACCGGAATATATTTGTTGTATAGCAGTAAATGGAGGAGCCTGATTTGCCTGGCCCTGAGCGAATCCTACTAAGCGTTTACAAACCAAGAAGTGATGACTGACGCAGAGCAGAGGGGCAGCAGGGGGAGAGTGAAGTGCTTTAAATCTCTTATTTTCATTTGACTCAGTTCCAGGATGACACAGTCCACCCTAGATTAAAAATAACTACAGAAAGGAGCAGAGCACTTCTTTTTAATCAAGCTTCAAGATATCTTTTGGGAGCATCATAGGTTTGATTCAGCCTCCTTATTTAGCAGAAATAAGCAGTAGCTAGTAAATGACATCTAATTGCTGCTTCACACCAAGTTGCAGCAGAAGCACAGATCTTATTAGAAAAGCCTCATGCAAGAAGAGACAGTTCTAAGTGGCTGTGGGGGGTTGTTACTGTCCGGATGCAGAGTTGCTCGATCCTGGGGAGCCTTGATATGAAAATCCTTGGGACACCCAGTTACTACACAGGACATCTGGATAGGCTTTCTGACTCCCATATCTCCTGTATGCTTGGAATGGGAGTGTAATGAACTCCTTTGCTCTGCACCAGTAAATGTCACCTCCAACAGAGTCATCAAGCTATGGGTGGTATGAACTGGTGTAACCATGGGATGAACAAACCTTTGCCTGTTACTGGAAGATCTGCCAGGTTCAGCAGGGAAAGTTGGCTTTGATGCCTCCTCGGTAAGGTTAGAAGGCAGCTATTAACTTCTTTCCCCAGTGGCGCAGAACTGATAAAAAAACTGGGGCGGGCCCAACCTTGTGAAAGCTGTGGCCTGGGCTTCTCAATCTCCTGCTTGAGACAGGCAGGACAGATGTGCAGTTTGGTGGACAAATAGGAAAATAAAGCAGAAAGGACAGGAACCGCCCCCC
>JANHFX010029341.1:0-15195 GCA_027560015.1 Chloroceryle amazona | reverse complement strand
ACTCCAGAGGCTACGACTCGCTTGATTCTGACCCGAAACCGGCAGGGCCACGCCAGGGTAAGAGCCCGAGCTCACCCACGTGGGAAAAGCTGGGACAAGGAGCCCGGTCCAGGGGAACGCCACCGTAACGCGCAGGAAAAGCGGCAGAGCACAGCACAGAGCCCTTTTCTGTATGGCGAGAGCTATACCTGTGGAAAATGCTGATTAAATTATCCCCTGAGAACACTTCACCGAGCGTCCCACCTTCCTGGAAGAGATCGTGCCAAGTATCTGCACAGCGTGGCTCGGAGCGTGGCTGAAGGAGAGTGGAGGGTAACTGGTGTTTAAACTGCGTTTTGCTGGTCTGCTTCTAGCACGACTGAGCCACTCGCCCTGATCCCAAGTGACTTCTTAATCAACAGCATTTCATTTAAAATAGAAGCCTAAGCCCGAGTTCGGTACCTCAGAGACAGAGGATCACTCTTTAGGAGCAGTCAATTAGCAATTAGCTGTCTCCATCATAAAGCAGGAGAGTTTTCTACGACTCAGCGCTAAGGGAGCAGCACGTCCCTGTTTAGCAGCTGTCCTGGATCTACCTGGCAGATTTCAGGGGGTGTTCCAGTAGTTTTCAGTAGTACCCACAGTTTGATTTTCTCATTATAGAGGCTGTTTTAGGAAATCTTAAGAGAAATTCCAACAGCTAATTTCCAACATGAAAGACGCTCACAAATATTTACCTCGACCTGCCCCGAGATGAGTTTTGCTCAGCAAAAGCTAAGTGGCTTGAACTCGTGACTTCATTTCTAAAGAGCTAGAGCTTATAACAATCAGTATTCTGCTGAAAAACATCAGTCATGCTGGAAAACATCTGCATCTTTCCCACCAAGGTACTATCCTAACTCTGCTCTGCTGTTTTCAGCACGACTGAAGCGTTGGTGACGCAAGGGCTGGCCGGCCAGCACAGCAAGCAGCTCACAGCAACCCCCTCTCCTCGCTTACACCCAGAACTGGGGTGGAGTTTGAAAGCCTGACATCATTTTGGTTACAGCAGACCAAAGCTGATAAGTGGTTTTAGGTTAACAGGTTATTTTTTATAACGCTTGCTCCTCTCTTCCTCAATCTTCCAAGCATGCTAGAAGAGCATCAGCAACATTCATGTTATTTGAAGATGAAGTTTCTGTATTTACAACTGCCCCTGGATATTAACGGTAGAAATGGAACATGATGAGAGCATGATGCTATTGGCCATGTCCCTCCATCCAAAGAGAGAAGTCAGGGCATTTTCCAGGTACTTCAGTCTGTGGCCACAGACTTCCTTGAAGCTACAGCTTTGAAAACAACATGAGCCACTCGGGTGGTCTTCCTTTACCCATCTGAAAACACGCCACTAGAAAATCTAGAAATGACTTCCCAATTAATTCCCTCTTCATTCTATTTCACTATAAACCAGACAAGTTGGCGTAGTTCATTCTGCCAGGAAAGTGGTGTTTGCAGACTGGCTGCAGCATCTGCCAGTTTGTCAGTTCCTGAGTGACTGTACACGCAGTGCTGGCTGTCCGACAACAGCCACCGTAGGGCTGGACCCCTGCTGCCACAACCGAAGAATAGCACATGTGAGAAGTGAAATGGGCACTTGGAAGACTAGCAGACTTTGTAAAAAGGAAAGAACACCCTTGGGTAGCAGGGTCTTTGAATGCAAAGGATGAACTGAAACCGCTATTGCCTGCGAGGAATTTTACTTTGCACAACCCTTAAAGCTATGAAATTCCTCTCAACATAAAAAGTGGAAAAAACCCACCGGAGAACAGACGGCTCATTTAGGAACCAGTCTGGGTCATCTAAAATTTCTGCTAAGATTAAATTACACCCCTGCATGAATCACATTACTTTCATCATATAAGCTTTCCATTCTAACACCTTATTTACACAGATTACTAAACAAGTCACTACCACTTCAATCTGTAAATCAGTTTTAACTTGAAATATTTCCTAGTCCTCATTTTTGTACCGAAGACAATACATACATACACATAAGGAGTAATACAGGTTCTAACTAATCACTGCAGTATCTTCTGATGATTATTCTTCTATCAGTTTAAAATAGTGACCTCTACACTGAGGTGCTAATATGTATATAAAAACCTACACAAACAATATTGCACAAAGTAAGATTTATAATAGAGTAACATATTTTAGAGACCCTTATAAAGAGAAGAGTAATAATTGATATTAAAAAGATGCATCCAGAACTAACACAGCATCTTTGCTTTTGTCTAGTCTAACATAGTGTTTCAAATCTTTCCTACCCCAGTGAGGATTAGAACAAATAAAGTTATCTGGAGACAGCTTAAGTTGCACCAAACCCCAACTTGTACTCTAAATGCAGGGAGGGGGACGGGAGAGGGCGAAAGGGACAGGACTTTTTCCTTTTGATGACTGGAAAGGGCAGTAACAAATGGGGTGAGTGAAAGTCAAATACAGATTACACATCAACATCCAGAAATATTGAAAGATCGTTGAAAAGCCGTTGACAGCCGACGCTCTACACACCGAGCATGTGCCGCTGATTTTTCCACAGTACCTGGGCACCCAGAAGCTACGCATGGAAAAAGCAGCCCAATGCTGTAATACTTTTTATTGTGAAATAGTAATACAGAACTTCCTAGCGTACGAACAGCCTCACTGTGTACGGCAGCATCAACTCAATGCTATTACATTAAGTGCATCAGTACAAGGGAAAGTGTGGTTCCATTGGACACGTTACGACCCGATCAAAACAAGCTGCCACGTTGGTTAGTATTTTAAAGCCTTAAAGTGCTCAAAGATAGCAGTTTCCTCCACAAGACTACCAAGAGGTTCTCTAATTCTGACACTAGTATTAATCATGTTCAGGGAAGATGTATTTTGGAAGCAAAACCCTCACAAACAACATAAGCAGTGCTATGAAAAGTGTTAGGTCAGTAAGTCATTGCATTTCAACAGGATCAGACACTTTCTTCAGTTAATTTTACAGATCACCTTTGTAGGAACTGTAAGAAATAGAGATCAGTTTCTATAGCTTGAATATAAACCCAACTTGTATATAAACCAACATGTCAAGAACAGACATACCAAAAATTTCACAAATCATCAAAAGTGCTGTGCTTTCTCTTTTTTTTTTTTCTTTCTTTTAAGCAATTAAAACGAGATGGGAAAGTCACTTTGCAAGTCTTCTACAAAAGCATCACTTTCTGAAGACTAGAGATAAAGTAAAAGTAGGGAAATAACACTGACCAATGTAGTTCAATCATTTTATGTTCCTGGAGGAATTTCATTCTGACTTTGAGGAGATATTCAATATCTCTGTCCTTAAACAGAAAGAAGTGGTAGACCACTGTTACAGGTTGTACTAAGGGGTTAAAATACAACTTGAATTTTGCATAATCTGTGTAAAAAAGATATGCTTGACATTTTGGAATGTCACCTTTCTTTATAGAATTATAGGCAAGATTTCTCCAATAAAACATAAGCCAGTTATAAAACTATAACTTCACATCAAAATTTTAAAAAGTTGTTAAAAAAATGTTTGATTATATACATATCACATAGAAGAGCCTGCGTGATCCTGTGGGTTGTGTTGCTGATCAGACTCTATTTTAAAACCTGGAAGGGGCTGGGCCACCTGATCTGGCTGCACAAGTCCTGATATTGAAGCAGCGGAGGCGGCGAGCACCCCTGCTGTAAGCTGCATGTCTATACCTGGGTCTTCAGGCTCTAGTTTTACGCTCCCGCACTGGGGTTCACCTTCTGACTCTGTCTTCCCAGGAACACTACTGTTCAAGCTTGAATTGCTTTCTGTATTTTGAGAAGCCTCCTCCACAGGGTGATACTGTTTAAGTCTTATGTGCCAGGCCAAGCTGCAGACTGCTGACACGGTTTTGAACTGATGAATGACATTTCTAGGGATGAAGTAGATGTCATTGTCACACAACTGAATTCTAGCATAGCGAATGCCTTCCCGTCTCATTTGGTTTAGTTTGGCTTCATCCACCCATTGAACACACTGAGAGAAGGAAAGATGGTAAAGTTAGTGGTGTACTCTGTTGAAACAATTCAGTATCCACCTATTTTCAGCACGCTTTGTGTCTAAATCAGAATGTTTCTGTTTAACTGTTAAAACTTCAAATACAAGAGAGAGCTGGACTTTTAAAACTTGTATCTAATGTGCCCATCTGAGGAAAGGACAACGAACAGCTGAGAGCACTCTACAGTTAGAGCTGAGAACTGCAGCTCTGACAGAAGGCTGCGTTGCCAGGGCTGCGTTTAGATGCTTTCACATCCCGAGACACCACCAGAAAAAGCAGAAGCAGGCACACAGGACTTCAGCAACTCCTGACTGCTTCTATAGCACACGTCACGACCCGCAGCATAAGCCCCAGCTTGGTGGAAAGGAAAAGCAGCTGGACTAGACGATCCTTGTAGGTCCCTTCCAACCAAACTACTCTGCTCTGAAGCACAAGATGGGAAATGGCCCAAGAGACCGAGGACCATCGAGGACACAAAAGGGAGGGTTCAGCAGGGAGCCTGCAAACTGACAGAAGCTACTCCCAAAATGCTAAGAACGATCTGTCGCTAGAGGTTTGATACCTGTGACACTGGAGGCTCATGCAGGTCCAGCTGAAGTCTCTGCACAACATCAGTGAAATCTTCAGCATGAAAACAAACCACATCTTTGGTTATACGAGGCTGGTCGCTCCTAGAAAAAGGAGAGAATTCCAAGAGTTTTCAAAGAATCCGAGTTATAGAGAATTCTAGCTCTTTCCAGCAGGAAATATTGAACCAACAACCCACTTCAGTTTTACCCTGTGCACAAAGTCTCATCGCTTGTCAATATATGTATTGTTTTGACAAGGAGGTACAATTCATAGATTTTTAATTTTACATCTTTCTTGATGTCCACACAGCAAAGGTGATGGTCTTGGGGCAAAATACTACACTGAAACAACCGAGAACCGGGTTCAAATTGTCACCACCAGAGTTCTATGTTCAAGGAACCACATTTTGCCTCAAATCTTCCATTCTATAATCAGACACGAGAAAATATGTAAAATAACAAAATAACCCTGAAACTGAAGCAATGAGGTGCTGGGTTTTAGCTGTAAATTAGAGTAAAAGAAGTTCTGGCACCTTTGATTCATCTGAAAGTCCAATGACACCGCTCACGATGCTACCCAATTTCTACTGATACTGCTAGAAATAACCAGTCTGGCTTCTGTGCAAGGTCAACAACGTCTGGGGAACAGGAAATGAGAAAGCACTGTAGCCAAGATTGGTTACATCAAGTTCTCAGCTCACTGTTGCAGAAGTCAGTGTTAATGTAGCTATTCAGGAGAAGAACACAGATGCTGGTCGGGGCATGGCATCTCAGGGCTTGTTTTGTAAGTCACAAAGATTTTCTGCCAATGCCTGTTACTGCTTTTCTAATGCCTCTCAAAGAGGGAAAATAACAGGTTTCTAGCTGGTGTTCTTCAAGATTCAGACAGCACTGATCTTGTTACAGGGTTTAAATCACCAGGCTTGCTTCCCGAGACATTTTCTTAAGGGAGAAAATATTTACAATCACCCCTTTGCACTAGAACAGCTGCATTTCAGCGGCACTCACCATTCCCCGAACTGTACAGCCTTCAGAACACCTACAGCAGCTGTACTCTGCCAGTCAAAGCCTTGACCCACATGATCAGCGTGAGCTCTTGTTCTGTCTTCAAACAGAACCTCACGGGGCTCACTGGTCCGAGGTAGGTACTGGAGATTCTTTATCTCGTTCATTGACCTACAACATGATAAAAAAAGACATAGTGAAAAACATTTTCAAAATGAATACTTGTATTAAAATAATCTTAAAATGTTTTGTGCTGCAGCCTTCATAATCAAAGACCAAAACACTTCCCTCTGATCTGTCCTACGTGTTTGTTCTGACAAAAGATCAAAGCAAACACAGTAAGTGAACACAGCTATGAAAAGTGGTGAAATAAAATAACCCTCACAAACAACACATTTGTCTTATCCACCGAGCCAATTTGAAATAGAAATGAAAATGAAACTTAAATCTGTGAGTCAGCCTTCCAAAGAACTAGTTACATATCAAGTATATAGGCTTTGTTATCAAATCTATCACAGCCCTAACTGCAATGTTTTACCTTTAATACGGAAAGGAAAACAAAACGTTACCGGCGCCGTTTGAAAGGTGATTTTGGCATATCAGCTGTGGGGATCATCTGCTCTCCCGGTCTCACCCACATTATGGGACCATCATCACTTTGGGACCTGCACTGAAGTCTGAGACTAGACAGTGTACCCCAGGGCAAAGTCATCTACAAGAAAATGAAAACAAAAATCCACAAAACACACAGCACAAAACGCTGGGCAAGATAGAAATATTAAATGCCACCTTTGGTAACAACTGCAGCTAATTCAATAGCTTTTGTTTGGACACAGGAAAGAATGGATCTCAGCAGCCCAAACGATAAGCTCATCGATAGAGAAAATACTTTATGGCTTATAATTACTTGGAAACACGTGAAATTTAGTAATTGTTTTGGTATCTGTAGCACTCTGAACAGAACACCCCAAGTTACTGCTTACTCTGAGAAATGGAGATTCTTCTAACATATCTAGAAACTCCGGGAAGTAGTCCCCAACTTCTTCATCCACTGCTCCAACAAGACTGATCTGTCGCATTGGTCCTGCTCTGTAGGTTCCACAGCAGTACGTTCGATTGACCTGGGTGGTTGGAAAGGAAAAGAGAATACCACTGCAGCTTCAGTTCCGCTGCACAAGATTAGAATTGGTAACTGTGATACGCTAGGCCACAGCTGAGGTGAATCTTGGACTCATCTCCATCACTGATCTACATCCATTTCAGTAGAGCTGCCTCTGGGAATAGCCTTGGAGGCTGTTTAGAACAGATGCCCACAGGGTATCCCAGGAGGAAGGAACTCCTGCCTCTACTACTGACAGGAAACGCTTCTGAAGTTCGAGTAAGAGCCAGGTCGTATTTGACTAATTCCAGAACAATTCACCACTTCCAGGCTGACTTGAGAAATCCACCACACAAAGTTTTATTGTGACTCAGTCTTTCACCAGCAAACGTAAACTCTCTACTAATGCACGGGGCTGACTCTTGCTTCTACATTTCAAGCCGTACACGAGTGAAATGGGTGTTCTTTATCTCAGCCAGGTCCAAGAGTGCTCTTCCCTATGACTGCAGCAGAAACTCCGAGTGTCCTTCACGCAGTGGTTCTGATAGTATTGTTATAGTGTGTGCACAAAGTGGACATGAGAACCCCGAAAGGTCTAGCTAGACATCTGGTGTTCACACACAACAACTTTAGGATGACTATTTGCAACATCACCCTCCCTCACTGCTGTGGCCAGGAACACTTTGATCTCTCTCACAGCTTTTTGCCATCCTCTGTAGCACAGGCTGTCCCACTTCCCAGGTCATCTGGAAACTTCTCCTGCCAATTCCCTGTTCCCAGAGGAGAACCACTGGCAAGACTCCAGCTTCTCTAGTCTCATCCTATGGACTGCAGCTATAAAATGCCATATGGCCACAGGGTAGGCTCTATGTAGATGCAGCAGCTACTCAGTCTTAAAAGATCAGAAATTCTGCCATAATTAGTCTGGATATTCATTCGTGTCTGAGCCCCAACCTTCCATCGCTCTTCAAAAGCCTCTCTACGTTCATCAAGTGGTTCTCACAGTGAACAAATGCAGCCCATCTCCACAGCAATGGGATGGGACAGGTACAAAGGAGAGAGGGACACCAGTAAATCGTGTTTAGAAAGCAGGATACCTTTTATAACTCCATTTATAGACATGTATGAAGCAGCTTAAAGTCTTGCAGTTTAGCCAACAAACCAGATGTAAACTACTCCATGAAGTCAGAGTCACTGCTGCAATTTTATCCTTTAGCAGTAACCACAGATCTTTAGCTTCTTAATTACAGGAGTTCAGCTCGCTCCCATTTCCAGAGTCCTCCTTTCTTTGGCTTTGTTTATATGCAGCTGGCAGTTCTGCATTGATTGCACATCCTTACATTTTAATTAAAAGCTAAGCAGGAGCCAAGGACGACCTCACATAAGCTTTATTCCTCAGCCCTAAGCCAAATGCTGCACTGCATCACCTCTACCTGCATGGGAAGAAGTTCACATCACAAGTCACTCCCAGAACTTCACTGTGCAGCTCAAGCACTCTACCTTCAATTCCACCAAACCACCATCAACAGCTGAATGAGCACAGATGAGCTCTCTGGGGTTGGCCATACAGATTTTTTTTGAACCAGACACAGAGGTAGTTAATTCTTTTTGGCTCTTGCCCTAAGAGAAAGTTAAGTCTCCAGATCTATTTGGAATGTTACTGGTACAGGTTCCTATCTTAACATCACTGCAGTGGAACAATTTCACCAGCTAGCCAGAGTGCAATTCAGAGCAGCAGTGTTGGAAAACTGCAGCTTAGTCTGGTTCTGTGCACCTCCAGGAGAGCTACAGACTGATTTAATGCCCTGGAACACAATGAAAAAATAGAGAAGAGCTCAAGAGCTATAAAGGAGACACTAAAAATACTTTGAGGAAATCTTGGATTTCAAGAAAAGAAAAGATAAGGCAGGTAACCAAACTGCAACATGGTTGATTGACCCAAGCTGTCAGGAATAGAGCAACCTTTTCTGACAGCTCGTTCCAGGAGTAGGAAAACTTACCCTATTGTCATTGTACAAGAGGAAATGGGCTGAAGTTGCGCCAGGGGAGGTTTTGGTTGGATATCAGGAAAAATTTCTTTAGTGAGAGAGTGGTGAGGTCTTGCAACAGGCTGCCCAGGGAGGGGGTGGAGTCACCTTCCCTGGAGGTGTTCAAAAGACACCTAGATGTGGCACTGCAGGACATGGTTTAGCGGTCATGATAATGTTTAGTAGACAGTTGGACTTGATGATCTTTAAAGTTGTTTGCAACCTTAACGATTCTGTGACTCTATCATCATCTGTTGGCTGCTTCTCCCACCACCTTCCCAGAAGCAACAGCAGCTTATACAAAACCTACTCTTTCCTGGCCTGTTCCCAGAAGCCCCACGCCTTCCTGAGGGTTTAACTGTTCTTTGGACCATATCAAGAAGTGACCAGGCAGTTGATCAGCTTCTTGGAAAAAAAAAACAAACCAACAAACAAACAAGCCAAAGAGAAGTGGTTTTTCATGTCTAGATCTATTCCAATGCACTGAGCAGACCTCAGAGCAGCTGTACTGAAACACCCGACTGGGGAAAATGAGCAGTGCAGCCAGAATGAACTCTAAGAACTTTCAATTTGAAGTGTGCCCTTATGTGAAGAAAGCTTACAAATTACTGTTCAGTGATCTGAGTCTTGAAAGCTTAGTCCAAGTGAATAGCTCCGAGCTAAAGCTTTGCTTTAGCACTGCAGTATTAGAACAAATGAGCCAGAGCCAACACAAGCAAAAAAAAAAATAATCCAGAGAACATTGAAGCTTAATTATTAAAAAAAAAAAAACAGAAACCAAACAGTTATACTACAAACACACATTGGAGAGCTTTGCTATAAACATTCAGTTTGCATTGTCTTCCCTGCCCCAAAAACAAAGCAGGGAGTTGCAAGTGAGTTAATTATCACTAGATTTTTATGAAGTCTTCCAGATTAAAGTCCTTGTTTTGAATTGGGAGACACTTCCTACTAACACTGTTTGTCTGAAAAGGTACACACAGAAAGCAGGTGAATGTTGTACAAGCCAAAGGTCACGTTATCCTTCACTAGCTCGCAGCTTACAGATCAAGTTTTGATTTCTTGACACCGAGTCTCTAGGACTCCAGACTCAAGTGCTCAAAATCCCCTCACCACAGTACAGCAAACAAGCTGACGCATTCAGAAGGCTCGGCCTAGAAAGGGGGTGACTTATAACTGAGTATCTTCAATTAAAACCCTTATCAGTATTACAGCACACAACAATACTCTAACATGCTTAACCTGCAAAGGCAGAACTATAAAGTGCTTTTGTACTGTACAATTTCTCACTCAGGAAGGTCCAAAAGCGAAGCTGAGCCAATCTGTTCATTCCTCAACTGTGCTGCCAAGGACCAGCCCTGAATCTGCCAGACAGATCCCCCTGTGCTCTCTCAAGCAGGGCATTTCAGCCTTCTCCAGTTAAAGACAGGCTGGCTTGCAAGCCTTGAGTTTTAGCAGCATGCAGCTACCAGAGTTGAATCCCCTGTTCATTGAAATGCATCCTTAAACCAGAGACATCATCTGTATTCTCCACGAGTCCCCTTTCAGCTGTCTTACGAGTTGTGACAACTCCACTTCTGTTTGCTTAGTGTGTGAGCTGCACTAAAACTTCAGCCAGAGAGGATTAACCAGGTCATGCTGAAGCTGGGTTTAGAGAGGTGTTTTAGACCAACTGAACCTTATGTCATGACTCAATCTTAATCATGTTTAGACAGTACTTAAAATAGAATTAATCAAAATACCAGCACAGACTATAACCCAGTGAAGCCTCTTATTACCACACATTCCTCCCATGTATTTATAGTCTAAAATATTCACGTTCACAATACTGAGACATTCACAAAGTGTAATTGTTGAATATCCAACTGGCATTGTTTAGCCATTTTAGGAGGTCATCACATCTACTCCAAGTAAATTAGCATGGAACCATGATGCCAAAGAACACAGGTAAATTGCTAGTACAGAAGACTTTAAAACTTAACTCATGGATGGGTTTCACATCTGCAGAACACACGTACTGACAGAATTCATGTGCTAAAAACCCCCCGATCTTGTGAACGATATACTGAACCCTAAAAAGTAATGTCATTGCAAAAAAACCCACCAAACCCCAAGATCTATTGAACAGAAAAAGCAGTGTTCGGATTTGCAATCTATGTAAGTCTTGATACAAACTTTTAGAACAATGTCAGTGCTCTCCCAAGTTGACAAGACCAAAAGTCCGCAAGATCAGTGCAGGTCTTTCTACAGGTGATGGCTGGTGGTGTCTGAAAAGTGATTCACCAACTACCAGAGGGCACAAAAGAGCTTTCAACAGAAAGAGGAACAAAGAGGACAGCAGTGATGGTCCCAGCACCACCTTTTTTCCTCTGCTTAGAAAAAAATATTTCTCTCTCACCTGTTTTAGGCCATTCCCTGCTCTGGATTAAAGAGACTAATCAAATCTAGATGTCATGTGACTTACACCTTTGTAACAGTTCTTACCTGAGAGTGAAAATTTGAAATTGTTGTTGTTTCAATGTCCTTCTTGCCCAAAATTTCCATTTTCACTGGAGTGTTAGGAAAGTTAAAAGCAAAGTAATCCAGGAAGTCTGGTAAATAAGCAGCAGCTCCATGTACTATGGCTAAAGCATAGTAAGCTGCATTTTTATCATTTTCACTGAATGACAGCGCAAGAAACTCTTCTGCAAACCTCTCCATCTCCACTGGAGACAAAAATGAGAGTTCATCCATGTAAGCGTGAAGGACCAGAGCACCACCATTGGACTGATGCTCTTCGTGAATGAAGTTACTAAATTTAGTGCCAGTTTTCAAGAAGCTGCTACGAACAGAATGCTCCTGGTGTGTCACAAATGGTGTTTGTACTCCCTGGGGTATCCGATACTCCTGCATACCCAAATTCAGTCTGCAGAGCTGCTCATCCTTCAGATACCTGAAGGATTCCTTGTTCATTTCCAAGTTATCACACTGTCCTTGAGACAGAGTCTCTTTGTCAATGCGAGTGAGTCCAGCACACACTGTCTGCACTTCTTTGTTGTACATCTTCAGGCGTTTTCCCCTCATATCTTCCCGGTGTTTCTTTTTCTTTTTTTTCTTTATCTTCTTCACAATAAGACTGTCAGCTCGCTGGGTTTTGCCATTTTCATCTGGAGTTTCTGGCAGCGACAATAAAGAGAAGATTAGAGTTCTACAGTTGCAGCATATTCCCCCAAAAGAATTAAGACCTCTCATCTACTATTCCCAGGAAGGCTGACCAGTGGTATTACCTTGACTTTTGATTTACCAGACTTAATTATACAAGAAAAAAAAAACATGCAGTACACCTAATCATTATGCAAAGAAAGCCTTGAGACTTAACCTAATTATTATGCAAAGAAAGCCTTGACTTAAGGAAAACTTCCAGAACTCAAGCTTAATATGCTAGAAATATTTCCATTTTTTGATTTATTAGAATACCTTTAAAAGCAGTCTGTATTTCAGGACATCTATAATTAAGTACATTAATAACTTCTGACATTTAAGGCAGTGTCATGCAGGGGAAGAGGATAAACAAGCACGCATAACATTTAAACATTTAAGACTTGCATTACAGAGCACTTCCCCGATTTTGGATACACAATATAGAAGCAATACAGAGTGCAGCTGAAGAGGTACAAGCCTTGTTGACAGAGGTAAAACACTTAAAGCAGTTCACTTCCTGGCCAAAAATAAATAAATAAAATCTCAGACTGCTGATCTTTTGTACTGAAGTATCTGAATCATCACATCCACCTCTTCAGCTATCTTTTGTTAGTCTTATAGTTAACTATTCAGTTAATTCAGAGCCACAAATTAAGTGGTGGTTGGTAGTTTGGCTTTGTTTTGTTGTGTTTTTTTTTTTCTTTAAGGTGGGTTTTGGTTGTTTTTTTTAAAGGTTATTTAACCTGTAAAAGTCTAATGGCTGAGAGATAAAACAAAGTAGTTCTGCTAGACAAAATGTAATAGTTTAACTGCTCATCTTTTAGGAATAGAAACTAATTCAAGTAATATTTAGCAAGGTATAATGTTAATTGGAATATTTAGCAAGGATAATGGTAATTGGAAATCTTGATTGTCCAACTATTAAAAAACTCAATTGCCAAGACAAGCTTTTCATCTGCCTGAATCCGAAAACTGTTTCATGCCAACAATGCACCTAAGCCTCCAAGAGCCACACGGATCAGAACAATCTGCTGCTGGAGGCAACATCTGACAAGAAGGTGCAACTGCTAAAGCTTTTCAGTTTCCTGCAGCACAGGGCTCTGTGCTAACAAAGTTTCCTTTCTTTACCTGCAGAACTATCGAATGTGTATTCCCTCTTTATTCACTTGCAGTACTTGAAGAGAAAATAACCAAAAACATGTTACAGTGATCTAAGAGAAAAGGTATAATGCTGAATGCACGCAGCTTTGAGTTACTGAGACTAACCAGCTTGGTCCTGAGCTCTTTAGTAAAGTTGGTTGACCTTCCTAACAGCCTGATGTAATGAACAGAATTACTCATGAAGCAAAGAATGAGTCGATTGCTTAATACTAACTTCATACAATTGTCTTAGGACCTGAAATACAAGTTTTCACAGTACTGCTGTTAGCCTTCACAAACAACAAATGCCCTTATTTTTATATTGCAGCTGGGGGAACCAGGGAAAGAGAGGTGGCATCGCTTGGTTTGGCAAGTCAGCTGAAACAGTTCTTGGGATAATCTTTTCTGGAAGTCCCAGAAGCTAAGCGTGCATGAACTCCCCCAGTCACTCAGCTCTGAAGTGCAGATACTGCTTCACGAACTGCAACGAACATAATAATCACACAGAAGATCTTTGTTCTGGTGCAACCAGAGATTCTAAACTGAAACTGAACTAGAATTTCATGGCACCGCTGAGCTCTTGGGAACACTTCCCTGTAGATGCTTCTAAGTTAATTTCCAGTGGTTAAAGGTATCTTATTTTAAGCATTCCTAATTTTAGATATAGTTTAAAAACCTCAGGCATACACTAGTTTTAATTCAGAATATCTTCTTGTTGGAAGATATTTCCCAATAGCAGACGTACATCTGGCACTCTGCATCAGCTTGCAGCGAACGCTGGTCTGTCTTCAGGGCAGAAACTCTCCTGACTGCTGCTGCACCCACCGACCACAGCAGTCCCACTACTACAGCGAGAGCAGCTAGCCAGTGACATTATGGCAATGCCTGACAGTTTCGAAGGGAATAAAAGTTCTAATTATTCCTTGAAATAAATGGAAAGCCTCCAGTACCTCAAACACAAAACGTTATAGCCAGGTCATCAAACTACAGGCTCTCACAGTGGGGTAGAGTAAGAGCAGTACCAGTAATTCAGCTAATCTAAAACTATTAAGACAGCGCAGAACCAAACACATTTGTATCACTTTTAAACTGCAAAACACTGGAGATGTTCATTGGCACCTGGGACCAAATATAAGAATCGTATATTCAAATAAGTAGGCAGCTTAATTAGCTTATAAAGAAATATAAAAACCAATAGCAAAAGACAGGAAAAGAAATCCAGCTTCATACCAAAGCCACTACCTCTGCAGTGTAGGAGAAGAGCCTCAGAGTCCCAGCTAGCAAACAGCTTTCCCGTGCAAATCCAGAGTTCAGACAGCAGCTTCAAGAGCCTTTAAGCCTTCCCTATAGGGAGGCCTCGTTTGATTACCAGGTTAGACTGACACACAGCTCCCAGTCCACAAAGATTCAATGCTGCTGTAGTTTTATCAACGTTTATCAAGCTAAAGTTTGATACTTACAATGCAGGAAGTTTTTATTGTCATTCGAACACAACAGTTTAGAAGCATTAAACAGTAGTGGAAAAGTCTGAATAGTTTTGCCCATTCTTATCTAGAGTTTACAGTATAGAGCCAACTTTTGTAAGCATGTGCACTTTGGTTTCTTTGGCACGATACCCTCACATATACTCCTAGAGCGTAATTCACAACAGTCTCTTTATTACAACAGCTTTTGCAATTGCTTTTTATCTATGTTGCTCTCACCAAGAGGCTTTTCACTATCACCAATTTGAGAGCAGAACCAAAACACCCATTCCGTACTGTTTAAAAAAAAAAAGTACACAGACTCCTCAACTTCGGAGATGTTTTGGCCTTTCCATTAGAGAGATCTCAGAGTATTTATTCAAAAAAGCAAACAAAAAAACAAAACACCAGCAACCCAGCAGCTCCTCGGCTCCAGTTTACGTTAACGCAGGAGCAGCAGGAGGAAAGCTTTACTATCAAAACATTTGTATTTTGACCCTGCGATGAGCGCAGCTCGGAACAGCGGCAGCAGCAGCGGAGCTCTCGCTGCCAGCGCCGAGAGCCCGCGGCTCGACTCCCTCTGCCGCGCACCCCGCTCCGTCCCCAGGGGAGCCGGCGTCGTGCCCCGCCAACAGCGACCAGCTCCGAGCCCAGCTCTGCCCGCGCTCC